>CACKRE030001247.1:129309-143864 GCA_902602495.3 Ectocarpus sp. CCAP 1310/34 | reverse complement strand
GGCACTATCCAACATCACTCAACTCGTGAGGTTTCAGAATGTAGCTATCCCCACTCAACGCGTCAATGTGTCTGGCAAACTCAAAAACCAATGCACCTGTGAAGTTTCAGTATGCAGCTATCCCCACTCAACACGTCAATGTGTCCGGCAAACTCAAAAACCAATCCATCTGTGAGGTTTCAGTATGCAGCTATCCTCACTCAACACGTCTATGTGTCCGGCAATCTCCATCACAAATCACCTGTGAGGTTCAGTATGTGTCTATCCTCACTCAACGCGTCTATGTGTCCGGCATTCCAACATCACTCAACACGTGGGCCGAGAACGGGGGTGCGGACAAAAGGCAAAGGTGATGCGAACATCGATCGCCGAAGCTCCTCGGAAAAACTACCGCTAATTTAGGGTGAGTGCCGTAGAAGTAGCGCGCCAACACCGTCCTTCAAGTAAATACCTTTTCCTCAGGGGTGCTCTTCCCTGTGCTGTTTAGCACGCAGCTCGCCGCCTCTTCAGCAAACCACTCCATGAAGACTTCCTCGCTTGCACAATCTGGCAAGCCGCTGTTCTGACTCCATTCGCACGCGCCTGTGAACGCGAAATAAAGAATAATAGACGGCCCGCGCGACAACTCAACGTTGTGGGAGATACTTGGTACCCTGAACTCATGCTGACGCTCCAGTAGGTTCGAGACCCCTTGCGCGGCCCAAAGGCAACAGGTGCGGCGCTCCTACACATGAACAAAAACGAGTCAACCCTGGTCCATCAGAAAAACGAGTGGGTCAACTTGCCTCTTCCTGCCCGATGCTACAAAGCTGCTTGGTCCAGGCAAATACAACCTTCACGGTAGTATATTCCTAACAACGAAACCGCAGAGATTTCGTAGTCGACCGGTCCTTTCATCCAAATCTTTGAGAGGTGCCCTCGATACCACAGGCTCTGCGTTCACGTATTCCCAGGAAAACGAATCACGCCAAAAATATCTTTGTTGCAGCACCGGTCGACCATTTCGGCCGTCAAAACCACACCAAACCAGTTCCAGGCCATGGCGTTGTTCAGCCATGGACGCCACATGGTTTAACGCAAACACCGTTCTCAAATTTCACCCATACCTGCTCCCTCGCCAAAGCCTGCTGCACTGTGCACGGGGCCTGCCCGCCCGTCGTAGGACGTGGTGATGGTTTCGTCGGAGAGACAGTCGGTGAGGCGTAGGCCCAGTAGCTTTGCGAGCGAGAAACACTCCACCGCATCAGGTGCCAGAGCGGTCATCTGTCAAGCATCAAGGGTGAGGCATGGTTGGTGAACGTTATCCAAGACTGGGCAGGCATCTAGGGCGACTCGGGCGTACAAAAGGCATCAATATTCACGGCTCCCTCTTGCATGAAAGCACGCTCACCTTGATCACCCGACGAGTTTGGATGTTGTTGTCCCCAGCCTTCAAAGCTGCGGCTGCGAAGCCAGCTAGCCCGCCGACAACGGGAAGGGCACCAGACAGCAGGTTCAGGAATTCCCCCGCCTGCAAGACGGCAAGCAAAGTATCTCGGGTCTGGACAAAAGACGCGCACCTGCGAACGGCACTGCACAGCGAATGACACGGAACAAACCGCTAAACGACCACAAAACCGTTAGGTCAGCACTCACCACGCTCATACCCCCGGTCTTGCTTGTACGAACCAAGCGACTACTGACGACGCTGCCAGCGAAGTATGCGTTGCATACACCCGTTCTGATGGCGGTGTAGTACGCTTTCGAACCCGGGGGTAGGGCAAGCTCCTTTCGATGCATGTCCTTGTCCTCCATGTGCTTGGACTGCGCAGATAGACAACATCGCGATCGTCGCCTGGTCACGTCGTGGCAATCTTTGTGCTGCACTCAAATTGGAGTGATCGGCAAGCATTGGGGAGGATTGGACGCAGAGACGATCACATGTGCTTGAACGGCGCACAACGCACCACGCCGCACTGGGCAAACACGTGTCAGTTCATCCCCATGCCGTTGTAGCCAAGAAAAATACACGACTAAACTGCAGCGCTCACCGCCACTTCGCCGAGGTCCTTGGCCATTGCTACCAGCCTGTCGAGCTCCTGCAGCTTGTCGGTACGGGTGAGATCAGCGCCGGTAGGGCCGCTACCGGTGGCGGTTGATTCAAGGAGCCGTTTAACTTCCTTCAGAGTTTTGTGATTGTCTCGGGTGATCTCATCCAACTCCGCAAATGAACCGACCTGCACCCGGAACAAGTTCTCCGCATCCACCCCGTCTGACGAGGGATTGCGTAACGAGGAATGGCGTTCGGCCGCAGCGCCGTGTGCCCCCCAGAGGTTTCCTCCTTGTGTTGGGGAGCTGATGGTTTCGACGATTGTCTCTTTCTTCCCATGATGGGCAGTCTCCTGCCCCGGTAACCTTGCCATAGGATTGCGCAACGAGGAATTGCGTTCAGTCGCGGCCCCATGTTTCCCCTGGAGGTTCCCGCCTGATGTTGGGGAGCTATCGGATTCCATGGTTGTCTCTTTCTTCCCACGATGGGCAGTCTCCTGCCACCGTAACCTTGTCCTCCACAGACCAAGGCTCTCGCCGCCCATCGGTCCTCCTGAGTCACACGAGCGCCAGGCAAAAACCGGACGAAATGTGGAGGGTTCCTTTCGTCGGCCATTTTGGAGTTACGTGCGTTGAAAGAAACTTCCAAATTTCCAACGCAGGTGCTGCAAGCCAGGTATTTGTGTGCTTCTGCCCTGAAGCTTGCGCAAGGAAAATCCGAACGAAGAAATGAACGAATCCATTGGAAACCGGAATGCAGCTGTTCCACAAGCAACGACTTGCCAATGAGGAGTACGTCACACGACGTGATGTTATGGTATTCGGAGGTACACATGTGATCGCGGTTGACCAAGGTTATTTGGCGCCGTCGGATGCTACGACGTGACGTCATGCTAGATCAGGGCTTTATGCCGAGGCATGTACCCTTCTGCTCAGTGTGAGCGCAGACGATCTATGATCATGTGTACGTAGGATATTGTGAGTTGCATTGGAAAGCGTTAATCAAGAGAAAGAGAACAACGGAAAGCAAAAACAACTTGCTACTGTGGTCGGACAAGAGAGCTCCACACAGCACAAAGGTGATTGGTTTTGGAGGAAGGGGTCAAATACCATTACACTGGCATCATCTTCTATTATGTGTCTTTGTTCACGTTGGCGTGGTTGACCGTAATGAACCGGTGTTCTGATGATAGTGGTAAATCTGTCGACAGCAAAACCTCCCAAGTCCGCCTCGTGTTTCAGATTTGTAGAAGGACGAGATTTCCTCTCTTCGCTCATGTTTTAATCATCTCTCGGTGTGTTGTCCAATGACATACTGGAACGCCCGTGAGCTCTGAAGTGTTTTTGATATTACTCCAAGGCCGAAAATAATTAGGCCTAGTCGAACGGCCTGATAGTGCTAACCACAAATCACAACACTTCACCCAGCGTGAGAGCGGGCAAAACATTTTGACAACGAATGTAAGAGATTTGTCCCTCCCACGATCCATGCGTGCATGACTTTCGCTCTAGGTCATGTACACAGATTCCACTGAGGATGCTCACCGACAATGAGGTCACTGTCCAGTACGATTCGTTGCAAATTGGTGAGCTGTCCCAGCGACGCCGGTACATGGCCTGAACAGTGTCGGAGACCCGCAAAAGGAAATTAGGCGATGTTTTGTGCCGAACACGCGTCCAGCAAAGCGGTTGTGGATAAACATCGGTTCAATAACAGGGTGGTGGAGACACATATTGGAACAACGGCAGTACAGTGTTGACACACTCCTTACCAGAAAGCTGGTTGTCGCGAAGCCAGAGCGACTCCAGGTTCCTCATGGCTCCTAGCTCCGAGGGGATATTCCCTGAAAACGAAATCCCAAAACACACTTTGTGGGACTCTAGATCAGGTGGTTTTGCGTTGGCGTACATAGGTCGGACCCAAGTCCCTTTTGTTCCAGAAGTGGTTAGCCGTCGTCATAGACTTCTCTTTTTGCACCGCTGGGAGTTCTCCGCAAGCTGGGAGCCTTCTCGCCAGACACCAAGCGGCTTACGGGTGGCAAGCGTGGAGCTTCGGTCCGTTTCGGCCGGCTTGCAAAATTGGTCCGCTGGCTTCCGTGCTCCAACGCGCATCGTTCACACTTGTTCCAATATTGTTTCGGGGAGCTGATATAGCTCGCCAGTGCGCAACAACTCACCGCTGAGCTGGTTCCTGTGGATTTCTAACGTGTGCAGCCCTGTGATGTTTCCCAGCTGTTTCGGGATACCGCCTGCAGTAAGCGAGTAGCACACGGTTTGAGCGAGGAAATAACCGATCGGTTTTCCTGCGGTTTTGTACTAGAAAGACCTATTCCTCCTGAGTATACGTTCGAAACGCGCAGTTCCTGAATGTGCTGTGTTGCCCGTGCAGGGTACATGCCCGAAGCGCTGAGAGATCTCAGCAAGCTGGAGGCGTTTGGCTGGTTACCAACCCAGCTTTCAGACAACATGCACTAACAAGTTGCTGTCATGTTTGTGACACTTCTTGCGGAGTTGTTCCGATGGATTATATTGGAACATGCGCTCAAGTCGAGCCCCGTAGACCGTGTCCTGCCTATGCGTACGAGATCCGGGACCTACTTGTTGTCCATTCCACCGCGTGGGAGGCACAAGTGCTGTTCTATTCCTGAGGACATCACATGGCATGTGAACATATTGACATACCGGTGAGATTGTTCTGGTAGAGGATAATGGACACCAACGCTGCGAGATATCCAAACTCCGGCGGGATGGGACCTGCAACGATGGGGCATAAACGGATCCAAACAAGACACGGAAAATCAGCTCGATTTCCAGCGGTATGTGCAAGATCTGTCCACCCGTGCATGAGCCCTCCCCATGCGTGGAAGAGTAGGCCATCGCCTGTTGTACAAGAACAGCAACACCGATCGCAAAACGCTTTCGCGTTCGCTGTTTGTGCATCCAACGTGCGCGGCTAGCGTGGACACATTCGCAATGAGCTGGGAGCTCAGAAAACACTAGAGGTACACAGTGCCGCTGTCGTTCAAGATTAGGCTCCGGGTAAGTCCGAGTTCTCATTCTTTTTCGTCGTTCGTCGAGAACAGCGCGGTTCGTTCTAGATTCTTGAGCACTGGTCTCGGCGACGTGTTGAAGGGACATGCGGTCTATAGGAGGCCAATCTCGACAAGCGAAGAGCGAAATTTCATCGACATTGCAGTACCGACCACTGACCTGACAAATGATTGCGAGATAAGTCTAGCGTCTGTAGATTGGTGAGGGCTCCCAACTCCTTGGGAATGGGCCCTGCACAAAGCAGCACAAAGCAGCGCCGTGGCAACAACAAAGGAGAAAATCGTGTGAGAAGCTCCTAGTAGACTAACGGCCCTTTGAAGAAGTCCGTAGGCCAGGTGGTGGCGTAGAACAATGCTCATTTCCATTTCCATCATTTCTCACCAGAAAGTCCGTTGTTGCAGAGAGAAAGCTCTTGCAGCTTTCTCAAAGCTCCCACATTCTTGGGGATGTTTCCTGCATTTTGCAGCACAGCAGTAGTATCGAAACCACGTTAACCGTCGCGTCATGTAATCTGTAGGCTTCGAGAACATCGCCGTTAGCATGTGCTCTTAGAGTGATTCTTCAACTCTAAACCTGTTTGCACCGCTAGTACACCGAGCAATCTCACGCAAATCGGCTCAACGTCAACGAGTAAAACGACGAGAAAGTCTTCCTGGTTTGGGCTACCTGCCTTCGAGGACATTTGGTTATCACACGCATGGGGGAGCATGCTGTCCGAAGCCGAAAACAAATGGTGCGACAAAAAAATATCGACGTGCCGCAGGGTTCATCCCCAACGAGCTTGGAGCCTTCTCTGCCTCATTTATCCTAATTCAAGAGAGCAACCAAATAACACACCACGTGAAGGTGACTGCAACCTTCCAGTCCGGCTAGAGAAGAACATCGGTAATGCACAAGTGCGCGGAGCGCACCTACAATGACCCTAGAAATGCCATGCCCGCCTGGGCTCCCTCACCGGTTAACTTGTTCGAGTGGAGTCGAACAGTCTTAAGCTTGCTCAGAGCACCTAGCGTCGTCGGGATGGATCCTGTACAGGCAGTGACACGTAATCATGGAACCGAACAAAGATGCTGCGACAGCGCGAAAACGGCCTACCCACCCACTCGTAGGCGGGACCACGTGTTGCAGAATCCAGAATCTGTGGTAAGATACAGGGAAGACCAACTCTATCTTTGAACAGGTCGTTTACTTTGACCGATGTCTAGTACGAACCACTTGGAGGAGTCCTCGGATTGCCACCTTCATGTCAGACATGCAAATGGTTTTCCCAACAACGCGTGCGATCCGATCGTTAAGGTATGTTTTGGCATGCAGGTGAGGGTGTGGAAGCGGCTCCGAGGTTTAGCACACGACCAAGTGCGCCGCATCCACAATTAGTTCCTGCCTTATGTTCGGCTCGGTCGTAACGGCGACCGAGGGACATCCGATGCAGTTCTGGCGCATTGGTCCTTACGGGGAAGGCCAGGGTTCCGCCAGCAATGATAGAACTCCTTTGCCTATGGCCTTCCCGAAGAGAATTTCTGCACTCGTTTGCAGAGTGTCTGGTCGCGAGATGTGCCCGAGGGTGAACCAGACCTGGTTGGCTTGCTTCTGGGTAATGGCTTGGAGAGTGCGGCCTGAGCAACAAATATTTGGCCGTCTATTTGCTTCTGTTGGATGATGGCGGTGACTGCGAACCCTTCATCTCCCCCTCTTTCCGATGGTTTGCTGTGTTCCACGTTGAACCGGGCGGCGTTTCATCTCGCTTCATTTGTGCATCTATATTTCCTTGATTCTCCAACGAATTTGCTTGGTGTCACGCCCTGATGGCGAAGACGAGCTGGGCTGTCGTGATTAGCCAAATATGAGAACAACCACGCAGGTCACTGCTTCTGCATACAACAACCGGTCCGGTAGAATTGTTGCATGTTCCTCCGTTCCAAATGCTGCTCGATAACCATGCACTGTAGTACTTAACGCCGCCTGGCCTGGTGCGTGTGACAGACAGACCAGCCCTCGTATTGTACGCACACCGACGCATTTCACACGGGTCGTGGGCTCTACTAGATCTCGAACGAACCAGCTGAATATGACCGGGGGTACGCGTTACCTACCGAGAAAGCGCTCTAAAAGCACACAGGGGTGCGAGCGCAAGTTTGCAGCCATTTCGCTATTACTTTTTTCGCCGCCATGATATTAACTTGAGGTCCCGGCGTGGAAAAAGTGTTTCCACCCCCTCCTCTCAGCCTCTTGGTTCACCCCCTCCCGAACCCAACGCACCGTGCGAAAAGGAATAGACCCAAGGGCGGTGTTTCAGTACCCAGTGCTGTCCTGCATCACATTTCGTCCCGGGAATATACGGCTTGAGCGAAGTGTACCCATTGACAAGGATGTCTGTCTTTCTGCAGTAGAAGTGGAATCATGAGTTTGCCTGTTCGATTACCCACCTTCTAGCTCGTTCCTGCTGAGGTCGAGGCGTTCCAAGGCTGTTAGATTCCCCAGCTGTGGCGGGATGTGTCCTGCAAACAAGCCAGTCGACGCATCGCGCTAGTGAAAATCCGGAGGATAAACAGGTTGAGTGCCACCTTACGACTTGTAGATGAAAGAAAAGAGGTATATTCAGTTGCTCGTTTATTCATCCCTGGTATATTTTATATATGCCATGCTGCCGTTGCTGATCTCGTGCTTGAGGTGTCGGGAGCTCTCAGCAAGCTGAAAGAGCTCCAGCTTGGTCGTAACAAAAAAACAACAGGTGGACGTTACAAAACATACATAAGAAGCCCCTGTTTAGTGCCGGTGCCCAGCATAGTGTCGGTGTTGTGTTTTCAGCGGGCACACACTGAATTTCGATGTCATTCTCAATACATGAATAGAGCCGGTCCGACATAGTGCCGGTAATTTTTCTGGACACATACCGGCACTAAACAGGGACTTCTACTGTAAAGAGCTTGTCTCGCCAAAAAACTTATCAGTACTCAAAAGACATCGGACCTGGCCTCGCTTTCGCGGGAAGGATGCTCCAGAAACGAATGTTGTTCCGCCCTTTTGTACCCAAAAAGATGGCAACGCAAAGTTCACCTTTCAACATGTTGGAACGTAGAGTCAGCGACGTCAGCGCTCGTAGGTTGCCTAGTTCCTTGGGTATAGCTCCTGATGTTCAAGCGGCGAAAAAAGGGGGGCAAATCGAGAACCTTGGTACCGCGGACGCGTTGGTGGAACCATGTAGAACTCAGGGAACATCTGGAAGTCCCCAACCCTGTGCGCCGCTGACAATCGCCACACATCATCAGCGGCGCTGTTGCAAACATGGCTGCGATCAGCGACATCTGATGAATTTTTACGAGGAAACGAAGTACATGGAAGAAGAAGCTACAGATGATTCAAAGGGCGATCTAAACACACTCCTGCCGCCGCTTTGTCCTAGTGAGAATTTGAGAGCACCTTTAAGGCTGTTGCTGCTCAGGTCGAGCTGGACCACGAGGCCCTTGGAGTTGACTTTCACGCCTCGCCAAGTTGAGATATTGGCCTCCGTGTTCCAGTTTTGACTTCTGCTCCATGCGGATCCGCCGGTGCTGTGATACAGGAGAGCCAATATCATACGCTCCGCTTGCGCCATTGTAGAGGGGACCTGTCCCAAGAGCAGCGAGGGACACAAGTTGAGGCACAAACCAAATATAGCTTGGAAGGTGAAAACTACATTATAAAAGTGCTCTATTTCTCAACCGACGCTGTTTGCTCGCTGTCTGAGTTCTTTTGACCTATTGCTGAGTGGGCCGGACGAGAACTACATAAGCACACGTTGTCCGCTTGCTTTTCTATTTTTGGTATTATACAATTGTAGTTACAAACCCTTTTCGTGACAAGCTGGACATCAGTCTTTACACTTCGAACTTTTCAATGGCGCACGGGGGATCGCAAGGTCTCCTCAAACCTACAGGAAACGCCTGCGTATCTCACTTTCCAAAGTCAAACTCGAGTACGAAACTACCATCGCAAATGAACCGTCCGCAGCGGTCGCTTGTGTACATTGTTAGTGTCTGAGATTGTAGCCCTTGGGATACACTGCAGACTGGCGGCCCGCGATGTTGCAAACGACCCTTTTATCATCGAGATCGGTGAGCTAGAAGCTGGGTTTTCGACGCTGCTGTGCGGTCCAACTTTGCAACGCTTCAAGCACCTTTGCTTATGGCTCGACCTGCACCTTGTGTACAACGTTAGTGTCTGAGATTGTAGCCCTTGGGATACACTGCAGACTAGCGGTCCGCGATTTTCCAAACGACCCTTCTGTCATCGAGATCGGTGAGCTAGAAGCTGGGATTTTGGAGCTGCTGTGCGGTCTGAATTTGAAAAGCTTTGAACACCTTTGCTTATGGCGAGACCTACATATACATGACCCCAGACATTCAAGTCGACTACGGCGACGAGTGGGACACGTGAGGGAAGAGCTGCGCTGAAGTTCTCGGCCCCAAACACTCACATAGGCGCTGATTCGCCGTTGCTGTGTGAAGGATTTCAAAATCGGACCGCACAGCAGCTTACAAAAATCCAGCTTCTATCTCACCGATCTCGATGATGTAAGGATCGGTTGGAAAATCGCGGACAACTATCTGCAGTGTACCACAAGGGCAACAATCTCAGACACTAACAATGAAATGCGACCGCTGCGGACGGTTCATTTGCGACGGAAGTTCGTACTGGAGGTGGGCTTTGGGAAAGTGAGATATGCAGGCGATTCCTGTCATTTTCATAGGAGACACTGCGATCCCCCGTGCGCCCTCAAGCGCCAGCCGGGGTTGCGCAGGAGCAAGGATAGGCCGAAGTTTTTCTCTGCACCTTTTGGCTCCACCTTCCTCAATACAAGTAGGCTGGTATTTGCCGTGATCTCAAACGGGCTTCGGCCTTTCCCCCGTGAACCAATGTGCGCCAGTTAGACTAGTTGTGTCCACTTACATATACAGACTACACGTGTTTTGTGTGGATTTTTTTCTGTCTCCTCTGTTCCGGCGCCAGCCTACGCCTTCCGGTAGGTATTTGATGCAACAGCAAAGAAGTATAGTAACTGCTGTAGGAGTACAATAGTTCTCCGCCTATCTTTTGGGGTTGGACTGGTCGCCCTTGGCAGGACTCCGTCGGACTCCGTCGAACAAAAAAACAAGACCGTTCCAGTCGCTTGCCCCTTCTCGTTAATTGTGTAGAAGTACTGTCGAGTCGATCGCTTTCCTCCCGCAGAACTGCACATGTGTTCACCCCTGTGAGAGATTCGAACCCAGCCTCTGGCAGGTCTACAACGAGGCTACGAGGTGGTCCCTACTGCTGCTGTAGACAAGGTCGGATATGTATCATGCCCGGTACGCACTTTCGCAGTCGGGTTCCAGACAAGGGCACTCCGTACTGCCGGTTGAATATTGCCGACGCCCGGCGTAGTGCCGGTGTTTTGGGCGGGCACAGACTGAATCACCAAGTCATTCAGTCCTTTGAATCGTACTGGTCCCTCTGAATAGCCGGTAAGGTGGTCTGATCCATGCTGGCACTACTGAGGGCCCCCCACTGCTGTAATCTGCCCACAGCAGTCTGATACCTGGACCTAGACAAAGCTGCTGAGTCTACAACTGAAACCGTCAAACCGTGACATTGGTGGCAACATAGACATCCTACAGAATGGGGATATGGCGGTGCGGGATGTGCATCGCCTCGGGAACCAAAAAACATCTCCAGGTGTTACAAGGCCAAGCACATCTGCTGCTACTGCTGTGTTCATTTCAGTTCATTTCGGGAAGAACTGCAACATATTTGAATATATGAATATATGTGGTGGAATCTGCAGTGAGCGTGTATCACCTCCTGTAGTGTTGCAGAGGAACAGGGGCCTTCGAAACGCTGTTGTTCGTTGTGGGCGGGGTGAAGCCAAGCCCTGTAGGGTGAGAGTACACTGCGGTGATGCGCACCCAAGCAAGACACGTGGCCTTTGCTGCTCTGTCTTGCACCCTCGCACCTCGCGCCCCGCTGTGTCCGCTGTTCAAGCTTTTCGAAAATGGAAAAAGGAATGTGGGAATGTGGGGGCAATTGGCGGAGAGGAACCGGGGACCAGAGCTATGTTGTTGTTGTTGTTTGTCTTCACATTAAACCGTATGTCAGTTGCTAAATGCCAAAATCTAGCAAAAGACTCTCAGCCCGTGGTCACGAAAGTGCTAGAGCCATCTGAGGATCTAAAGAACACGCACACATCTGACGAGAAAAAGGTATGCAAGAGCCCGAAGAGGTACACCTAAAAATCCCTGCAGCACCGTATGCGTGCCCAAAAACTGAACTGCACGTCCGTCCCACCGTTCGACTACAGTAGCATCACCCCCTCCCTGTCCCACTCTATACCAAAACGGAAGATTGCCGACTACAGCATAATGCTGTCTGAAGTGCTGTCTGTACAAAAACACCATGGTAGGCATGGAACAAGCAGCTGGCGGGGCACAAAGCTGCTGTCTGAAGTGCTGTCAGAATGTGTCTGCGGCCGTACAGTGAAAAAGAACAACCAACCAAAGCCATCATAGCAGCAATTGACAATCACCCGAATCTCTCCCGATCGTCTGTGTTAGGCACTGCAGTGAAAAATATCGACACTAGCTAAGAATCGTTCCACATTGAAGGGGTCTTCCACGATCAGGCACAAAACCAATGCACCCGGGTTAGCCACGCCATCTCTGACGGGTCTCTCTACAAAACCGGTGACGATGTCATCACACAAAACCAACACGGAAAGTCAGAAAAAAAACGAAAAAAATTGACAACACAGATAGAAATGTTTGTCCGTGCGCCACGGGTCGATGTCGCCCGCATGCTCCGGTGCCATTGCTCCATCCGGCGCCGCTGTAGTCAGCCCGAGCAAAACGCCACTCGACCTGCTCCGTCCGTACACGCTCTCGTCGCTGTCCTTCCCAGTCCGTTCCTCGCTTTCTCCCTCATTGCACTCAAGGTTCTTGGTCTGAAAAAAATAAAAATTCTCGCGCCGAATGGTCAACCAGCCTAGTTCAGCTCGTCGCCACCTGCTCCCTCCTCCTTTGATGGCGAAGCCAGGTTACTGAGGCAATACAGCTCCCTCTAGCAAACCTAGGGCCGTGTAGTGCCCGTCCACCTTTCTGATGATGTCTGCCTCCGCGCACAAAAATGAGATGGGCATCACTGCCAACGCCGACGGCCAGAAAGGCCCGCGCATCTACATTTTCCCGCCTGACCCCATCAGTGCCGACCCAACTCCACCACCACACGCACGCCAACCCCTGAAACCGTCAGCGCCAACTATATACCAATATAGTATATGACTACAACAACCACCAAGTTGGTTGTTTTAGTCATAGACTATACCATAGGCGCCAAACAAGAAGTAATTTGCACATTTGTGTGGGAGGGCGCAGCAACACGTCAAGGTAGAAGAGTTGCGGATATCACTCTCGTTCGCCACACTTGTTTGTTTGCGCTGCCATCAAACTGCTCTATATACACATGCACGACAGAGAGTGCTGCAACAACATCGTTCGGTAGTGATGAGCTCACACCACAGATGATGGATAAAATAGTACATTGGTTTTTCGGATCATACGTCTATTATTCGATCCTTCTGTGGCAGACCAACATCTGGTAAATGGGCACCGTGATGATAATACACAGACAGTGACCCGCTTCTGGTGTGTGAACTTCGTCTTCCTCTCGCTGCACCACTCTCATACCATACAAGATGAGCACATGAGCACAACACGGGCACGATCCTCATTTCCTCGTGTCCCCGGCCGTGCGTCCGTCCACAAACGCTACTTGAGACGAAAACGCAACTCCCGACGAGCGACCAGAATGTCTTCTGCGGGCCCCCCTCCGGCGCTGTCACCTGTCACCTGCTCTCTGCCTGTTGCAGCACAACGGCGTGTGCGGCTCACTCGCTTGCTGCTTGTTTGTGCACGGCGTGGAAAATGAGCGACTTCCAACCTTTCGCGCTGTCGGCTGAGATGCTGGGCCACGAGGGTCCGGTGAGTCTACTCGAGGCTGAATTCAACTTATGGTTGCGCGATAGCGACGAGGCAACGCGCAACAATAACACTCGCGACTACATGCTCCTTCCGTGTTCGATAGATGTTTAGTCTATGTTTGTATCGTAGCTCTCTTTCTCTCTCTCTCTCGCAGAGTGACTCCGCTCTGAGCGCTGCAGCAGTGAACACAGGCCTTAGTTGGGCTGTTACTGCATCCTTTGGATGTTTGGTGTGCAAGACCTTTTTCGCAGAGGCGGCGTGAGGAGTTGCTGTTGACAGGGGCGGAGCACAGACGGACCCATTGTTTTCTGGTAGTTTTTGTGTCCTGTTCCTGTTCTTCGTACAGCATGAGAGCCTTCGTACAGCAGTAGATCCTACGCGGACAGTTTGGGCTGGGGCTTCCTGGTGTGGCGCAATGGCCGCCGTGCCCTGCTTGTCAGTGGGTGCGCTTGTCAAGAACGAAATGCTCGTTTCTTGTCTGTCGCTCCCGTGTATTGTTCATTCATCGTTGCAGGGCTGCCTCAACTCGATTACCCCACGAACAATCTGCGGATGGATCCAAAGATCCAAAGCAGAGCCCCGACCTCTCTCTCGTGCAAAGCATTAGGCTACTTGGCAAGCCCTTTCCAAAGCTAAATAACACGTTTCGATACACGACCAATCTCCGATCCCTTGTTGAGAAATTGAGCGCAGGGGGTTGTTGTTGTTGTTGTTGTTTTTCTTCACATTAACTCGTGTCAGTTGCTAATCCCAAAATCTAGCAAAGACTCGGTCCGTGGTCTCAAAAATGCTGGAGCCATCAGCAGATCTGAAGAACACACACACTATTAGCAAGGAAAGGGCACGCAAGCCCGAGGAGGTACACCTGCAATCCCTGCAGCACGTTTGCTTGCTCACAACTGAACTACACGCCCACACACTACAAATCGACTACAGCAGCAGCATCACCCCCCTTGTCCCGCATTTAACCAAAATGAATGTTTGTCGACTAGCGTACTGCTGGCTGAAGTGCTGTCTGTACAATAAGAACACCATGGTGCATGGTACACAAGCTCGGGGCATGGAGCTGCTGTCTGAAGTGCTGTCAGAATGTGTCTGTGGACATACAATGAAGAAGAACGCCCAACCAAAGCCATCATTGCAATTGACAATCACCCGAATCTATCCAGATCATCTGTGGTAGGCACAGCAGTGTAAACATCGACACTGACTAGGAATCGTTCCACATTGAAGGGGTCTTCCACGATGAAGGTACACAATTAAGGCACCCGGGTTATCCGCACCATCTCTGCCTCGTCTCTCTACAAAACCAGTGACGTCATCACACACACCCAACACCTGTATTCAGGAAAAAAACGGAAAAATAATTGACAATACAAGAACTGTTTCTCCGTGCGCCACGGTTCGATGCCGTCCGCCTGCTCCGGTTCCGCTGCTCCGGTGCCGCTGCTCCGGTGCCGCTGTGGCCAGTCCTAGCACGACCAA
>CACKRE030001247.1:80268-98424 GCA_902602495.3 Ectocarpus sp. CCAP 1310/34 | reverse complement strand
CGGGGGGGGGGGGGCAGGTCTCGGGACGCGGGCAAAAAAAAATTACTACATTATTTCATAGAGACACTCATAGCACCACACATACCTTCGCCCGAAGCTACATGTAGTCAGCCACTGATCAAAGAGTGGAGGGTTCCATAAGGGGGGTTTTAAGCCTGCCGAAGCCAGGGTGTCGGTCTCAATATGCTTACAATCAGTCGTATATTCCTAAGATCCAGCAGTCATCGTGCTGCTACACTACACAACAAGCAGCAGCCTAGAGTCAAACAATATACTTCCCAAGACATGAATGACATGTGTACATTCACATCACACCAGCACATATTCCCTCGCCCGGAGCTAGGAAGCCGCTGCGTAGGTGTGTGCGGGTGTGCTGGTGTCCTTGTGTGATTATGTGATATAATATGATGGAAAAAAGCAGGAGCTCTACATGGAGCGAGCCGGCAGCGGCAGGGCTGACATGAGGGAGGGGACAGAGAGTACGGAAGAACACATGTTTTTTGTACCAGCTCTACATAGACTATGTAGCCTATCATGCGTAGTCCACTGACCATTTTCACTGATTATTGATCATGTTCACTGATCACTGAAAATAGAGTAGTTGAGGCACAGCTAGACGACTGATCATTTCGAGGTCTACAAGGCTACCTGTCCTACTGGCCGAAGCGTGACCACCCGTCAACCCTCTATGACTCTGTCTATGGTCACCACCCCATCGCAAGCTGCCCGCATGGCCTGGACTAGACTGGTCTACAGGAGGGGGTTGCTGTTGCGTCTACAGAAGTACATGTCTCTTCTTTTGTCTGCGGGGTTTAAATATTTCGACAAAATCGTGAACGGCCCCACGATCATACCACATACAGCAGTAGTCCTGCAGCATCTCGGCGACGGACTCAGAGTGTCCCCTGAACGGTACAGCAGCACAGATACACAGATAGACTATATGATACTTTGCGCCGCATTCCCACCGCAGCTGTATCTGTTCGATGTGGTGGGATTGCTCATGTATCTATATATGCTTTATGGAGTGCTCTTACATCGACATCGTAATGGTGTGCACAACAGTGCAAGCGGAATCTGTACAGCAGCAGCGTACCCTATAGTTTAAGATCACGGTGCCTGTTGAGGGGATCATGAACGCTGCTGTTTTGGACAGGACAACAGCGTACACGCAGGTCAAGGTACATATCTTGAACGCCCCGCGAACGCACCTCTGTCTTCGAAATACTCCTTGATGCGGGCCAACCTGAAAGAACGGAGGTTTCGCACAATCATCCCTGTGTCGCGTGCTCCTCTCGCTGTGTGTGCGGCCTCCTGTAGAGGAGCGGCAGAACAACAGGCTGCTGTACGGGCTGTGTGGATATTACGACAGCGGCAGTCCCGTTCTTCGAACCGTTCTTCGTCCCGTTCTCTGCGGGGTCCCGTGATGTACATGACATGTACATCCTTTTCTGCGGAGCCTCCATTGAACCCGCTTGACAGGCGAACTCAGGTTGAATTGCGAAGGTACCAGGTACACAGCAGACACCTTTGGGATCGCGACAAAGCGTGAGACATGGGACCCAAGAAGAAGAAGGGAGACAAAAAGGGGAAAGCAGGTGAGTGGCGTGGTGCGAGGGATTCGGATTGCGTAGCCTACAATTCGTTCGTCAACCAGCTCGTGTCAGCTGATGAATCTTGGATCTTTTTCCATCTTCATGTCGTCGGGGGATCGACGTCTGTCAGGTGCTGAACCCTTGTTGCGTTAACCAACTTAAAGCCTACACCGTAGGGGAATTCTGCTATATTACGCCATATTGGAGCTCTGCTCTCGAAGGGGAAGACTGTGGGTCACTCTTGGAAATTGTTGGCATAGTTCGAGACTACAGTACACATGTTTTCTGTTTGTACGGGATTTACGCGACAACTTGGTACAACCCCACAGCTTCAACTCACCACCGAGCTGGACGACGTTCCTTTTAAAAAAAATTGGTGGTCCTCATATCGTCCAGCAACAGAAGCCTCGTGTGTGTAGAACATGACTATCCTCGCGAAAAAGTCGATGATTGTGTCTCTAGGACTCCAGAACCCATCCCCCCGTCCGGCAATATCCGAAAATGGACTTCTGCAAGCAAGCGTGCGGTCAGAGCACGCCATCAACCTTAACTCCATCTTCGTTCGAGCCGGATGGGTTACCCAACTCTCTGGCCGTTGTAAATTTTGAGTGGTATACTTCGATCGCCTCCCTTCTATTTGCTTGGTATCTTCGCTATACTGTAGACAGACCCAAGTGTTGATACCTTGCCGTGAATAGGAGAAACGTTAAGCAACATGAATTCAACTGTGTTGACCAGTGTACGATTGTTATAGGCCAGACCATAGCCGATGGCTTGCTTCCTAGTGCTCTTCCCACCTACATAGGAGCAACTCGCCCGTATTCCCACATGTACGGAATACGTTCGTCCAGAACCGTTGGCGTCGTGCCCTTAACGTGGTCGTCGGGAAAAGAATTTCTAGTTCAGCAGCTCCTTCGCCCGTTCCTTATTAGCCGCGCAGGTGTGGAAACAAGCATCATTCTTTGCATCCAGGCGTGCCTTCCCCGTAGCACCCTCATACACCTATCGTGGACCCTCGCCAGCGGTACACGTAGCAATTTAGTCTGCAGTTGGCCGCGTGCATCTTCGCACGGTTGTCTTATTCCGTGCGTTTCACCCTCAAACTATGCGCTGTGCCACAGGGGAAGCCGCAGAAGATGGAGCACCGCTTTCGGACGCCGACAAGGCCAACATGTTCCAGGCGGCCTTACAGTCGTTGCAGATACAACTCGGTGAGGAACGGCGACCATCTCGTTGGTCTCCACACACCACCTGCTCTTCTCGTAACTATCCCAACACACCTGGATGCCTTAGACTACAGTAGTATGTACTGTAGACGACAGCTTGACCGTTTCCGAGGGTCAGCGATCGGGTTCACATGGAGGGATGCCTGCTGTGATGTGCGCTTTCAGTTCCACCCGTTCTCTTTTCGAGACTTCCGTAAGAGATTCTGTTCTAAGGAACGAGTCCTTCCGGCGAACTGTCGTCGGGATTGGCATTCCTGATATCGACCACCCAGGGTTAATAAAGTCGCTCTAGATCATGGCGCTGATTAATCACCACCACCGTAGTCCTCCTTCGCGTTCTGCTCTGTCCTGTATGGGATCAAGGCACGCATCATTGATGTGTGTCAGCAGACATTGTTTACTGCAAGTTGTTCAATACATGTCTCTTCCTGACAGGATTGTCCCCACGTTTGACTCACGACTTGCACTGCGGGACGGTCACTTGGTTCCTTCCCGTGAGTGTAGTACACAATTTGGTGAGTCTACAACTAAAATGATGCAGCAGAATGTTCCTTCAAATGGTGCCTCCCGGAGCCCCATCGTAACACCTACTACCTGCTTACGGTGATGATTGCATGTCCTACGGTGGGAGATACGTTTTGAGAGGGGGAAGTATCGATATCGACCGCCCTTCTACTCCACTTCCCCAACTGTCTCCACACGATCGTAGCCGGCAGAACTGATGAAACAAGCAGGGCGCTGGAGCAGAAGCGGGAAATGGTCGAGCAAATCCAAGAAATGCAACGCAAAGTCAAGAACGAACAGATCGGTAAGAAAAACAAACACAACAAGTCCCTCGCGGACCACTATTCGAGCACGTTACTACCACACGCTATCGACCGAGGTATCGCGTGTGGAGGTCTAACGAAGAAAATTCGCTTGCGCAAGAAGTTTGGGTGATAATTCCCCACCTGGCGGGCCGTGAACAACATTGATATCCAGAAACTGAATGTCGGTTACGGACGAATGGTGCCAACCGTCTGTCAGGCAGCTAGGGTGGCAACGGAAGGTCAACTCATAGGTAAGTAGTGTATGGTAACTGCTACCTTCCGATGAACATCGATGCATCACCCGTATACTGCGAGCTTCCCACGATGACAATGAGTGGTCGACATTCATGCTCCTCTGGAATCAGGGACCCTCGACATCACGCGGGACATGACACGCCAGTATAAGGGAATGCAGGAGGAGCTTCTGAACCGCATCAACCAGCTAGAAGGCACAATACAGGTGATAGTCTCTCCGAGGAACGGGTACCATTGACAGCGGTATGAGGTAGATCCCAACGGAACGGACCCCTGGCCACCGAACCAACAACGTTTCGTGAGGCGGCACATGCACACGTCAGGCCTCAGCCCATCCCTTTCAACCGTGGTTCGCGCATCCCCTTCGCGGCATATCTGCCGAAGCGGTGACCAAGAAAAAAACACAATCGCGTATCACGTACAATGCTAGCGGAGCCCCCCTCCCCCAAAAATATTCAAGGTCAATGTAGAGAACACCTACAGATTTGCGTTGGTATTCGGTGTCTGCCAGCTCTCTACGGCACGGTGGTGGCAGTGGGCACCTGAAGGTGATCAGTGGAGTTTTTTCGATACAGTTTCATCAAGGAAAAACTCAATTTAGCGACCTTCCGAACCACGCGTTTCCTCAGCCTCAGCTTATCCCCTGGGGGAGGGCACATGCCTGACGCTCTCTCTGATGTTGTTGCGACCGTCATGCCAGGCCCTACAGGACGAGTTAGAGCGATCACGGCTCGAGCTTGAGCAAGCCGTGAAGGAGAAGGACTCTATCATAGCCGCCAAGGATAAGGAAATCTCCCAGGTAGGCAAAGCGTCTTTCATATTGTGACCTGCAGAATAATCTCGTGTCTGAAGGACTAGACTACCGTTACTTCGCGGAGAAACGCACAGGCGTGCGTGCGATTGGTGTAGCTCGATGGTTCTCCAACCAAGAAGTTGGCAATGTTTCAATAGGTGGTTCTCGTCAAGACCTTTCGTTGCGCTTGACTGTCGGATTCGCTCCCTCTTGGGGTGTAGAGAAGTCGTTCTGGTTTACATTTGATCTCCCACGTGCGCGTTCGGCCGCACGTTTACGACATTGTCGAATATTCCCTGGAGTAACCAAAACCAGCTGTGAAACCCTCGTCACCGACGTTTTGGTTGGTTCGATGTGCCCGGCGGTGCCCGGCATGTATGTGTTCGTTGCTTCGCTCCTCTTGTGGTCTGCCTGCTATTCAGATGAAGGTGAAAATGGAAGACATGGCACAAGAATTCGGCGACATGCTCAAGGAAACCCTTGACCGGATGCGCGAGAGAATCGAGGTACACGTACGCTGTATGTTTTTTGTACTGGTATCTCCCAGATACCGTAGGTACGGCTGATACGAAGATACCACGCCCTCTTCCAATGTATGTAGTATCGCAACCGTTGCATCATCAGGTCGCGCAAGCAAGGTGGCTTCGAGTGTTGCCCCTCGACGTTTAAACCCGTCGGGTGAAGCCAGACGGGTCGATAGGTTACACAGCCCCCACTCTTCGGCTTGAATGACCGCACGCATCATATACCTTGTGCAATCCCCTATCTGTCAGAGGCATCCTGCCGCTGGAGAAATAGCCAACGCTCCCTCAAATGTGAGAAGCATGTCCAAACCGATCACCGAGGCGTGTATTCTAAACCGTGGAAGGGTTTCCAACGAATAGCTAAGTCAACCAGCTGGCAAGCCAGAGGAATGTTTGTAATTGAACAGTTTGCAAATCCTTTAGGCAATACAACCGCCACGGAATTTACTTTGGGTATTTTCTTCTTGACACCGATCTATGTCTACATGAGAGTAGGGTCCCGCACACGCATTTAATCGAGCGCGCTCGTCTGTCGTTCTGGGCGCGATCTGCACGAAACGTGATCAATCAGGTCAACAGCACCGGCTTCGACGCGGATGATAGCATCCCGCTTCAGCGCCGATTGGAAGAAGTCTCCCTAGCCACCCTTTCCGAAGCACCGCACAAATGAGGCTATGTGCGGCGGTTTTTTTTCTTCTCGTTTTGCGTCGTACTTCGTAGTGAATGCCGCACCGTTGGGAGCAGTTGCACAGATTGATGTTCGTTTTGTAGGTTTTCCTTGCTGGCGCTAGTGATAGTGCTGGTTCATGAACGAGAGAGCCGTCCGAGCTTGATGACCCCCTCACCCAACAACCTATGCATGGGTGAGGTGGTGTTTACGTGGTTGGCGATGAGCCTCTGACAGGTTGCTCCCCGGCAATGCACGAGCACAGGAAACCCTCGAACGCAGGAAATGCTTTTCAGAAGCAACTTCTTGCAAACACACATGGTTAAACCGTTTCGGCCATGTGTCCTATGCCTGTGTGTTGATTTGATGCGTATCGCGTTTTCTTGCCCCTCCAGGGCGTGGAGTGGGATTTCCTCTGCCCGGCGCAAATAAACTGAGATGATACTTCCCCGGTTTGGCAAAGGGGTGCGCATTGGCATGATCGTCCGTTAGAATGAATAGGCTTCCGAATTGATTGATCGGGCTGCAAAGAGTCCCTTGCTGTAACCGTGCAGGAAATGTTGTTCTTGCAGACATGCAAAAGTTTCAGGCGCTAGTCGTTTTGCGGGAGCGCTGTTTTTTTGTGAGTCTCTGGTGTTCGCGTTTTCGGCTGCGGGGACACCAATATATTCACCGGTGCGACGGCGACTTTCTTCATGATAAGTTGTTGTTTTGCGTCTGACAATTCACAATGGAATGCCTCCTACCCACGGAAATCTTGCTTTGGCTTGAACGGTAGTTGGTTCAAGGCGAAGTTCGGGATAGATGTCAGGTCGGTTCTTGATATGAAGACGACGACACAAAAATAAGGGCAATACCAATAGCAACAACTCGCGCTGGTTCACCCATAGTAGTAGTCTACTTCAGCCCGTAGTCAGTTTCATGGAGGCAATAAAGATATGGCATGCCAAAGGGGCGGTACAGTAGGTTAAACGAAAATAACGTAGCATGCATACCCCGCTGCCACTTTCCGGCAGACAGTTGATTGTTGCCGGCCAGTTCATACTGAGATTGTCCCGTGAAACGACCATCTTGCGTTCAAGCCATCCAACACGTCTCATGGACTCGTTGGACGTCTCTTGGGACCTATGGGGCGCCGCAGATTGCGTGGGACGGCGCACGGGACACGTATGGAATGCTCATGAAACGACCATAACAGTATCATGCGTCGCCGTGCGTGAGAAGGCACGCTGGTACTGCCGTAGCTCCACCGCCCTATCTGGGTGTCCGTTCGTGTGGCCGATGGTGTCGGACGCCGCAGGTGTGTTTGTCGTCATGAGACGTTCCAGGCGTCGCATCAACGTGTCCTGGGCCGTCCCACGCGTCCCACGAGAAGTCCAATGTGTCCCATGAGACGTCCCCACGTCCCAGCCGGTGAACATGTGAAGTCCCAATCATATTTTCACAGGACCAGTGCCGCCTACCTCGCGGGGGCAGTTTCTCTTGAACTCAGTTGTTGCTGTTACGTTACACCGCACCCGCTTGTCCTAGACCCCTCTGACACTCCCTACAATAGCAATGTCGTTTTTTCGTCTTCACACGCTGCAACTGCCGTACATTCACCCCCGCGCCAGAACACCCAGATGCCTACAAAAAATACGGCATTGCAATAGTTCCCTTGTCTTGACAGGAAAAAACAATGCACAGCAGCTGAGCCAATGATCGATGTGTTCAAGGTGTCTATTAAAAGTTACTTGTGAGTGGCCCCGCTCACGTATATCAGTACGGTAGTCGGGAATACTCACTCCCATATCGCACAACTGCCTCAGACTGACGCGAACTATCCGTTCAGTGAAATCACCCCCCAAATCCCTAACAACCAAAACACGTAACCGAACCCTTCCATCCGAACGCGTCCACCGGACCTCCTTGCAAACGTATCCGAGCGTACCCCCACCACGCCTGCTCCTTACGTGACGGCATCTTCACTCGTCACTGTTATTGCCGACTATACAGTGGTGGCGGTAATTATGCTTCTCAGCAATAGTTACTGCCTGAGTCCGTGAAGCGTTCTTCCAAACCACGAACTCTTCCCCCCAGGACTGCAATTCCTGTGAACATGTAGTGGTCTATGAAGTGGTCATCGTTCTTCTTAACAGTCATATCGCCGCCAACAATCACTGTACTGGGCAACACCTACTGGACGTGAAAGTGAACGAATGTAGCGCAGATTTGGTGGCAGAGAGGGATGGTTTGTTGCAGTTACTGATACATAAAGGCTTACCCATTAGACTACTCAGTCAGCGCTGACTGAGTAGTCTAATGGGTAAGCCTTTACTAACAAAAGATACACTCTCGGCTCGTAGAATCCCGGGCTGTGAGTAGAGATCTCCGGCGACGGACCCCTCGCCAGGCGCTGCTGGAAAAGAACTATGGTGCTTTTCGTGAGGTGATCAGCCCGGGATTCGAACCTGTGCGTGATGTATCCTTTGGTAGTCTTACCCATTAGACTACCCAGTCGGACTGACTGAGTAATCTAATGGGTAAGCCTTCACCAATCGAAGGATACACGCACAGGTTCAAATCCCGGGCTGATCACTCTACGAAAAAGCACCATAGTTCTGTTCTCGGCAGCGCCTGGCGAGGGGTCCGTCGCCGGAGATCTCTACTCACAGCCCGGGATTCTACGAGCCGAGAGTGTATCTTTTGATAGTAAAGGCTTACCCATTAGACTACTCAGTCAGCGCTGACTGAGTAGTCTAATGAGTAAGCCTGCTGACTGATTAGTCTAATGGGTAAGCCTTTACTATCAGTTACCACCTGACGTGTGCATTCATTCCCTCTTCGCATGTATTCATTCAAAAGTACATTCCATCTCAAGCTTCTGAATGAAAATGGTGCATTCGCTGGACTCTGTAGTAGATGAAATGAAGGCAACATAGCCTACCGAAGATTAGTCAGCGGTGGATATCTACGAAAATGGCTAAATGAATATTACTGGTGCAAAACTCTATGTATGCCGCGGGGTCGCAAGACCCGACACTTTCGAGGAGTGTCGTTCTCGTCGCCACCACCCACTGCTCTGTCCTTCGCGATTGTAAGCACGTACTATTTTGGAAGAGCTATTCTCGAGGAGGAGGAAACCCTGTCAGATCATCTCAGCCACTTAAAGCGGGAATGGAAAGGCGAATCCTTGTCAATTCATGTACAACGGATGTACAACGGCAGGCACGCAATGAAAAAGGTGGCAGCAACCCTGGTGTGTAGTTCAACCTTTCTCTGTGATCCCGACTGGGGCCTCCAAAACATACTCGAAATATGTGTAAAAAGAAATCAAGGCGACAACAGTGGGTTAGCACCCACGCAAAAAATCGAACGGCATTCTGTTAGTGCTGAAACTGCGACAAAAAACACACCCTCGCACACACACAGTCCTTGTGTGTGAACAGAGACAGCATAATCGGACACGTTAACTCGTGTGATCTTGTCCGTCATCTGTTAGCAACCGACGTTGTCTCCTATGGCAAACGGACAAGCTGTCTCTACGCAAAAGCACAAAAAAGTCTCCAGACGACCCCGTTGATTGCGCAAAGCGGGGTAGGAAAAGACGGCAACAAACAAGACCGACTACAGCAGTGATGCCGACACATCGCGGTCCCAATATATCGCGGTCTCGAATAACGTGGTCCCCATGTACCGCGGAAAAAAATATTTGGCACAGCAACCTAGCCTGCTTCTAACTTCTTTCAGGGACCCTCTCCCCATAGCGCGGGTCCCGAAATAACGTTGAGATTTCTTGTCGGTCACTGCACCGCGATACGACATACCATCTCCACCACTGCTGCTTCAAGGGAAGCTGTGGGAGTATCACAAAGGACCGAATAAGGGCACGCCATCACTAGCCTGGGCCCTGCCAAGCTTTGGGGCCTCTCGGCGTGTGCCCCAGCGTTAGCTTCTACCAACAAATCTCCTTCGAGGATCGCAACAACAACGGGTCAGAAGCGGCCTGCGGTAAGGCAACAAAGCAGCCAGGCGTCCTCCCACCCCCCCTCCTCCCGGGGGGGCAAATCGCTTTCCTTCGCTTTCCAGATCGCCTCCCCTTCCTCAGCCACCCCCATCCTCCGGTCCCCGAAGATGCTTCTTTTACCAACGGCCTTCTGGTAACCCTGTTGGTGCTTTCATTGCCGTTGTCGCGGTCGTCGCCAACCAGGAATGTTTGCGAGAGCTTGAGCGTGAGCCAGAGCTTTCCCGGGATGGTGACCGGCTTGGCGAGCTTTCGGAACAGGGTCGACTCCGCTAGGGAGATCGCCATTCTCCCGGAGTCGATCCCTCTCTTGTTGAGCCTGGTTGTAAGGTAGAGATTAAAACAAGGTCGACAAACAAGAGACAAGGCCCGCAAAAGTGACGCATACGGACAGCAAACAAGCGGACGTGAAGAGAACAACGGAAGTGCAAATACAAACGTTGAAGCACGATTGTTCCCACAAACAGTACACGAAACGGCAGTATAATAGCAACAACGCCTGCTGTACCAATAATCAAGCTTGTGTCTCTCACCAATCTTGGCTAAGCCGCTTCTCCGACTTGGAGATGAGGGCCTCGAAGGACTGGCGACTCCGGACGATGAAGGCGTTGTTGCTGTTTTGGATTGTTTTGTTGATGGGCGCGAACACCGGGCCCTGCGTTGATCGAGTGTGAACAAAGGTGGATAAGGGGGGAAGGGCACGTATTTCTTAGAGGTAGTTCCCGTTGCCTGATCTGTGAACTGTCCTCTCACAATTGGGCACACGTACCTCAGCTAAACGTTGCGCCGTGCCATGGACACATTTTATCGATGAGCACTTTTACCATGAGCGACGGGAGAGGGGGGACGGGGGGCACGGGTGAGTCACGGGAAGGTAGAAACAATCGCTCAGAGAAAAAATACTTCCTCGCTAAGGTGTGCTCATATAGCTAGGAGAAACGATGATTGGGGACGCCATGCATGGTTTCGAAGGTGCTACCGGTGCAGCATATTTCTTTCTAGTCTCATCTGTCCGTCTGTCTGTCTGTCTGTTTGCCTGTCTGTCTGTCTGTCTGTCTGACTGACTGCCTGTCTGTCTGTCTTGTCTGTCTTGTCTGTCTGTCTGACTGTCTGTCTGTCTGTCTATCTCCGTCCGTCTCTCTCGGCCTCTCTTGGGTGACTTGCCTGCGTGGGCTGTATCTGATAGCAGACAGCCCAGGTAAGCGCCAGGAAGGCCACGCTCAAGCACTCGTGCACCACGATGACCTTGGGAAGGTTGCTCGCCGTCACGCCTGTAGGCACAAGAAGAGGCAGTAAGGAGGGGAAGCACAAGGAGGTCGAGGGAGAGTGGAAACGTTCTAATGATTTTCATACCCTGAAGGTCGCTCGCTAGCCATTTGAGACCAGAGAAGGAGAGAGGNAGAGAGAGAGAGAGAGAGAGAGAGAGAGACACACAGAGAGACAGAGAGACAGAGAGACAGAGAGACAGAGAGACAGAGAGACAGAGAGACAGAGAGACAGAGAGAAAGACGACCTATTTATATATAGATACAGTAGCGGCTACGGTTTAAGAGAGGGTCGGTACAAGCCAATTTCACTCTCTTAAATCCGGCTTTCTGTTATATCGTGTTGGCTACGGTATAAGAGAGAATTCTCTTAAACAGTATCTCACTATATGAGAATATTCTCTTATATCGTAGACAAAACTAAAGGTCGTGAAACAGGGACTCTCGCGCACTGACTACACTCGAATGCCAAAATAGGTCATGAAGAGAGCGTATCATGCATGTCACTTGCGCAGCTAGCGTTACCACGTCGGGCTACCTCCAAACACCGCTCATTCTCTTGGTTGGCAAGCACGTGGACCCAAGTACTGCTGTACGTGGTACGCTTTTGGTGGATCTGCGTTCGGAAAATAAATCATCGTTGTGTGATGCGATGCACATTTTGCACGTGGACACGTAAAAGGTTTTTGGTTGAGTTGTTTTATAGCTGTGTTTCATAGTCGCACCTCTTCTAGAAGGACAACACGAGGCAACGAATGCACCAGCACTCAAGAACGACGCACCCGTTTACACAATGCACCCCTTCCTCCCACCGTACCCTCAACATAACACCCTCATACCTCTCATCCCATCGATTTAAACCCCCGACAAAAACACAAGTCAACGAAAAAAAAAGAGCTTCACAATATCAAAACATCACTCGCCGTACAAATAACACAAACCCAAGAAACCAACTCTACCCCTGAGGGTCCACCACACCACAGGTGCCATGGAGGTACTGCCCGCAGACTCCTCTATATTGGTGATTTGTGAACGCCGGCGGGCCTGGCGTGTGATCGGGGACAGCCGTGCAGCGACTGCCCGCCGCGCAGGGCACGGTGTCTGCAGCTGTGTGGGTGTGTGATGTGTGTGTGTGTCCACGTGGTTTCCATATTGTTCGATTTAAGATAAAAATCCCAGCTGCAATAGGAAATTTCTCTTAAATCGATTTTGCTTGGTACAAGCCAATTCCTCTCTCTTAAATCCGTACTTTCTCTTAAGGCTGTTTCTTACAGAACCGGATTCTTGATCTGAAAAATCGATTTTTTCGGCCGGACAATAATCCGGCTGGGAAAAACGTACGACCCTTCTTACAGGAACCGGATTTTAGTCAGCGGATTTTTTGCTGGACTGTCATGTATTTTTGAAATGCAGCGCGCGCGCACGCGCGGGTAAAAAGTGCCAGCACGACATACACGCGCACAGCAGCAGACCTCACGCGGCAGACCACACAACCATTGCACAACATGCCCGATGGAGGTGCATCTGAGCAGCCTGAGGCGCTCTTGCTGAATTACAACCCATTGGCGAAGGCCGCTGTCGCACACTTTGGCGACTGCATCGAGGGCGGCATGACGAAGAAGCAGATAATGTTGCAGCTGCAGAGCGTTTGCGCCACCTACGCTTGCCAGGGAGTGAAGCGGAACGCTGGCTTGACAAACAAGAAGAGTAAACAGAAAGCTGCGACCCACGCTTACAAGACAATCGTGGTTCCCGGTTTTTTGGCTTGGCTGCGGGAGCTCGAAGGCTCTCCTGTACAGCTGCCTCGGTGGTTGACAGAGGAGCTGTTGGGCTGCAGCAACGTGAACGGGAGGGGAAGAGGTAAGCCATGGTACTACTACAGCAGCCTGGGTCCATGCTCCGTTAATGTGGGTCGAAGGAAAAAGGACGCAAGGCTTGTCACCCCCCACACCGCGCGCTCGCTCCTCTCTCTTTCATCTTGAACCCGGTACATGTCGCTTTCGTGCACGTGTCTGTTGTACCTGCTGTTCGGTTGAACGTCACACGCTCGCTCCTCTCTCTTTCATCGTGAACCCGGTACATGTCTCTTTCGTGCACGTGTCTGTTGTCTCTGCTGATCGGTTGAACGTTACGCATGTGCTGCAACAGCAGTGTGCAGCGCCTGTTGGGGTTAACCTTAGCCTGGATGTGTTTTGTGATAATCTCCCCGCGCAGCACCAAAGATAAAGAAAGAACGCGCATGAACGTACTCGTTTGAAATCTAAACAGCAGCGGGTCGAGATGGTAAAGCATGGCACTGCTGTTGTTGTGTTCAGACGGCGCATTTTATCCCGTAAACAGCTGGAAACTCGAGTCTCACACACGAAGTTTCCTCCCCTCGCCCCCAACCCGGTGTGCAGGCGAGCCGAAGTACTACAAGGACGACTCCAAGGTGTGGGCTAGGCACATGGAGGACTACCTGCTCATCAGGCGTGATGTGAACCCAGCTTTCGATGGGTGAGTTTTAAGATAGTGCGAAGGCCCCACGAATCACGTATTTTTCAGGAGCAAAGTTTGTGTTTTAAAATTATTTTATCGTTGGGGATTGAATGCGCCATACGTACCCTGTACTGGTAATTGTTTGCCCGCGTGTTATTTCTCCCAGGTGTTAAGCGGTGCACCACGCATACAGCAGTACGGCGCTGTTCACGCCCAATGTCACGTGAAGCAGACAGAGACGCGAACCTTGCCCGCAAAAGTGACCGCATGTTTTTCTTCGACATGGAGAGCGTGGGACTTCTTGCGTGATGCCGAACAAGTGCTTGCTTGCCCCGTGACGTCTCCCCCGTAATCCGCACATTCCTTTTCCTTCTCTTCTCGTGCGCACCATTCTTGCACCCCTTGGAAATTAGGCTCGAACCTGGACAACCAGCGGGACAGCTCAAGTCCGGGCAGCAGTACAACGACCAGCTCTCTGCACTCTTAGACGAGTTGTGGATCGTCCGCTGCAAGAATTTAGGGAAACCTAAAGATGTTGTCGACCTCGACGAAGAGCGCGATTACCTGCCGGCCCGCTCCTCGCAATCAAGCCCTGCTACCGTCAAGGAGGAGGACGGAGAGCCGGAGCTACCTTGCGGAGGAGGCTTGGAGGGAGAGGGCGCCGACGGCACGCAGGAGGGTGCCGCCGGCGAGCCTGCACCGGGGGAGACGTCGCCCGCGGAAGTGGAGGACACGAAGGATGGTTCATCAGAGGCGGGAGGCGGTGGTGCGGTGGGGGCGGGGAGTGGTGCGGTGGAGGCGGGGAGCGGTGGAGAGGCGGGGACGGGGAGCGACGATTCTTTGGGGCCCGAGCCAGAGGAAGGTTCGCCGGACTACCCGCGATGGCTCGCCCGACAGGGGGCCATCAACGCGAAACAAGCCGCTTCCGATGACGCGGTCAGCTCAAGTGGGGACGGCAACTTGGGATACGGGCCGAGGCCCGCGAACTGGACGCACCCGCTCACCCTAACGTTCTGCTTTTTCGGGAGGCCGGCTGGTGAACACGAAGACACGGAGCTCAACACGTGCGCAGCGAGCTCCGGGCCTCCGTCTCGCGGCAAGAAAAGGAAGGGGGGCAAGGGCAAGGCCAAAGGTCCCGCCAGCGAAGGTGGGGGCAGCGGCGAGGGATCCTCCGGCGAGGGATCCTTGACGGAGAATCCGTTGCACGCAGGCGCTGTGAGGCAGTTTGTGGGGGCCGGGGAAGCGCAGAGCCGAGCAAAGGTGAAGAAGGCTACACAGGAGGTAGAGCTGCGGCAGTCCCGTGATGCAGCGAGGGCTCAGTTTCTGCGGCAGAACACGGAGCAACTGGAAGTGGCGAAGGAGATGCGCGATGCGGTGAAGCGAGTAGCCGACAACACTACCGCTCAGCGCGCGCTGCAGGAAGAGGAGGCCTGCCGCAAGCGTAAGAAGCAGGCCATCGAAGACCTTGAGGGCGATCTACAATACTGCGAAAGCCACGAAGCTAAGGCCATCAAGCTGAAGATTCGGGCTATGCGCAAGATGCCCGTCGGCCAGTTCACCGCTGATTTCGTCTCAGGCGGCATCGACGACCTAGCGGGTCCCTCCGCTCCAGAGGTTACCTCGGACGTACCCGCCTTGCCGGGCTTCTCGCTCAACAGCGAGACACCGGGGCCTGAAGGTGGTGGGGCTACGGCACAGCATCCCCAGGGTTAGGCTTTCTCCGCGGGGAGGTCTACGGTGACAACTTGTTTAGAAAATTTAGCGCGAGAAGCCCGCTTTGTCGTGCGGGGAAACATCCCTGGCGGGCGTATCTGATTCGATGTTTTTTTCGTCGTGTGTTTCAGTTGGCGCTTGGAGGGATCACCCGTCCGTCGTCGGCCGTGTAGGACATGTAACTTTATTTGGCCGGAGCCAAGTTAGCTCTCACAATCATTCCTTTTGAAGTTGTTCGTGCGCAGAGTTTATGTTCGACTTCGGGAGTCAAGCTTGAGGGCGCACGACTATGCAAATGTGTTCTTGTGTGGCTTTCCGAGCTCCTTATGGTAAGCTGGCTAGTCCGGATACGCGGTCAATTGTAGGTGCCTCACCGTTTGGGTGGGGTCTACTTTTTTTCTCCGGGATGGTTTGTAGATTCAGATATTTTCTTGAAACACTTTTTTATTTTTTTCCGGCTTCATTGTTGTGCCGGCGCGAGGCCGAGATGCGCACGTATGTAGCGCCTACACGGATCCCAAATTTGAGCACGTCTAATGAGGGATCTCAACGTGCGTCTTTCACGCCTTCAGACTGGGCGTGGATGCCTGTGAACGCTAGGTTTATTCGTGATGTAGAGAGATTAGAGAGTAGAACGGTTCGTGGTGCTCGCCCCCGAGGTCCCACACATGACGTTTCTTCGGTCCTTGCTAAGTTGAAACCTCATACACCGACACAGCAAACTTCGTGTTTAAAGACGCGAAAAAAGATGTATCCAATCACGCCCCTGCGCACCGGAAGTTTCAGTTTAAAATTGCTTTGATGAAACTTCGAACACACCCGACATACTCATCATACTAACCAGAGCCGCGTATTGACAGGTCGTGACCCTTCATGCACCCCCTCCCCCACCCCGAAGTCCAGGTTTGGACTCGAAAGAGCGGCCGCTTCGTGTACACGCCGATGACAACGTACACATGACACAGGCTGCGAATCCCTGCGTATCGCTACGTTTCAGTATTTGGTTCTGATGAAACTTCGAAACTGTGAATCCCTGCGTATCGCCACGTTTCAGTGTTTTGTTCTGATGAAACTTCGAAACTGTGAATCCCTACTTCGAAACTGTGAATCCCTGCGTATCGCTACGTTTCAGTTATGTGTTCTGGTGAAACTTCGAAAAAAAGTCCGCGCCCGTACACACAGCCGATGCTACGTGTTGCTGAAATTGGCTGCCCGCCACCCCCACCAATCTCCCGGCTGTGAGCTTGTATATACGTGCACGAACGCGTTGTTGCCGCAAAAATAACCGTCACAACGCTCGCACATGGTTACCCTAGAGTCAAACCTACGGCCAGAACAGCACCGCCTTCCTCCCCTACGACAGCCACACAATGTCCCTCTTCTTTTCCCTGCGGTACACGAAGTTCGTAACCAACTTAGACCGCAGCGCCCCGAAGCCCGTCTCCACCTCGACCGCCTCATGCTGACCGTCCATTGACCCGACCGAGCTGTAGTCCGTGTTGGGGTCGCGATCCGCGGCGTTGTGCAGGCCGGCGCTCCCAGCCCAGTTGGGCTCCTCGCTCATGTCCCCCCGGTTGTCGAAGCTGTGCAGCATGTTGTGGAGGATGCAGCAGGTGAAGAACACGTTGTCGATGTATTCCTGCTTGTGAAAGCCGATGGCCAGCTTGTTGATTCGAAAGCGCCCTTTGAGGATCCCGAAGTAGCATTCGACGTCCTTGCGAGCGCTCTCGAGCCTCTTCGAGAAGATGAGGTCGCCACGGTCGATCGGGCACTTGGAAGGGGGAATGAGAGTCCTCCACTGTCGGAAGGGAAGGGGTAGTTTGCGGGGAAGAGCGGGGGGGCGGGCGGGCGGGAGAGCAAGAGGGCAACGGGCAGAGGTAGAGGGGAAGAGAATTAAGCACGCGGTTAAGACCTCATAGTGTTCTCACGCCAAGGATTTCTCCAATACCGCGGACCTTTCTCTCCTTGTATTGGTGTTGTCAAGTGGTTGGTATTTTTCTTTACAAGAGAAGCCGCAATCTGCCAACGCCGCGCCGCAGAGGGCCTAGTTGACTGCTGTCGCGGAATCAAACATCACAAAAAATCGAACTTCCGGAGACGAACCCGTCTGGGCAAGTGTTTCTTTCTTTCCCCGGCGACGCACAGAAGGTTGCAGAAACTGTTCCGGCCGCTTACCAAGAACAAAAAAAAATGCAAAAAGCGCCGCTGGCAACTACCAGGAAAATAGGAAAAAGATGGTAGATACTAGATACGTACACGTACGAGACGGCGGTACGCATTGACACACACTCAACACGCACACACACACAGCGCGCACACACACACGACACACACTCGGGGCTCTCTCCTCGTCGAAGATTCACCTTGTGGTACCCATTGTCCACCAGCAGATAGCACCCCTTTTCCTCGAACTGCTGTCCATCCTGCGCGTACAGCTTGTACTTCTGCTCCGTATACACAGGATCCGTCCGGATGCGCGTCACCGCCTTGTCGTAGCGGATGATGGTCTTGTCGTTCGTCGCCCCCGTAAACCCTCGGGTCACCGCCAGAACGCGCCCGCTATGGTCCACCGTAACTTGAAAAGCGACGGTAGGCTTCCCCTCTTTGCCCGTATAAATGCGGGCTTGGTTGTAGGGGCACATGCCCCAGTAGATGTGGGTGACGTCCGTGGACCCGACGGCTCCGGGGAAACCTATGCGATCGTACTGCTCCATGACTTTCCTCAGGTCCTCCCCAGTCGGCAGGTAGACATATTCGTCGTACAGCTCCGCCGCGAAGTACTTGCAGAAGCGGTGGAAGGTGGACGCTACCGTCTGAAAGCTGATGAA
>CACKRE030001247.1:11569-23857 GCA_902602495.3 Ectocarpus sp. CCAP 1310/34 | reverse complement strand
GGGAGGGTTGGTGGGGGTTCTCGATGTGGTACCCCTGCCACGTGGTGGGTGATTGGCTGGCGAATTGTGCCTACGGTAGAGGTCGACGCGTGAATTTCCTGCACCTCTCTCCTCTATCGCTCGCGCTGCACCCGTCCCTCTCCTGATGAGTGTTTTCGTTTTTGCCGGAACACTGCGGTGTTGCGTACTTCAGCAAAGCAAAACGTTTTGCCTTGTGTGGTCAGACGTGTTTTTTTTCCTTCTCTCCAGTTTAATTTGGGCACGACAACGCGTGCTTTTTGCTGATACTGTGTGCTGGAAACACATCCGCGTCCGTAGGCGGAGAACGGCGAGACGGAGCGAGCGAGGCAGCTTTTCGAAAGGCTACTCGAGCGCACTCAGCATGTCAAGGTGTGTGTGTATACATGCGGTGTACTGTGTATTTATGTATGGTTATCTGCTGCTGCTGCTGCTGCTGCTGCTGTGTTGACGTCACAATGCATGGATCGTGGTGTCGCTAAAGAGTGTAGCATGGCGGGGCACAAGTACCGAGAACATATGCCAAGAAGAACATAAAGTGACATCACCGCACGCTTTTCTCATGCCCCTCATCTAGGAAGACTTGCAGCAGAACAGCGTTCGTGAGCGAGCTCTTGTCATGAAAATTCCTGGTGTGTCACCGCTCTTCCTGTAACAACACGCAGGTGTGGATAAGCTACGCGCAGTACGAGGCTAAGACGGAGCTAGACACGGCGAGAGCTGTCTTTCGCCGCGGCTACGACCACCTCCGCAGGCAGGGGCTAAAGGAAGAGAGGTCGGTGCTATCTTTCGCCCTTGTGGCGTGTCGTGTGTCGTGTCGTGTGTTGTGTGCTGTGCTGTGCTGTGCTGTGTGGTGTGTGACCCGTTGTGTATGGCGTGATACGTTGTGTAGAGGTGCGTGTTTTGTGAGTGGTGTCTTGTGTGGAGTTTGATTTGATACGTGGCGTTAGCGGTGTATGTTGTGTGTATGATTTGTCGTGTGGAGTTTGACACGTTGTGTTTTGAAGTGGGCGTTGTTTCTGTTGAGTGTTTGTGTGGGGTGTGATGTGATGTGGTTTGTTTTGTTGTCTTACGTTGGGGCCATGCCGGTCGGAATGGGAGAGAGTAGAGTCGATCGAGAGGATGGTTGTAATTTCCAAACTCTGGTAGCACTTCTAGACATGATGTAAGATTGTTGGGCACTCTGTATTTCAGACATAGAAAATAACCTGCTTCGTGTGCCACGCTCTCATCCTGTTGTTCGACGGTTTGCATAACCTGCTTTTCGTTCAACGCACAGAGTCAAGCTCCTAGAGGCGTGGCGAGCAGCCGAAAAAGCGGAGGACAAGGGCAAGACGAGGGGACTCAAGGTATGCTTAACATCAATTCACGTGACAGGCGGCGCTGTGCGTGTCTCGCGCAGGGTTCACCCCCGCTGCGTGTTTATCTCTGCCGATTATTGGCCTCCGAAGGTTTCTCGTGGTGCACACACTTGTATCGCTTGTTGTGCACTCCAGCAACCAATCCCCCGCCCTCCACGTTCTCTCGTGTGTGCGTGATTTTGACGATAATGGTACTCGTTGACCAATACCTGGTATAATGTAATTGTTCCACCGCTGTCGGAACAGCATTGGACACTGAATTGCTGAACCCCAGCGTCTGTGTGTGTCGTGTGTGTGCATTCGCTGCCTGTGCTGTGATTGTGGAGGAGTTCACACCGCCGCCGTGGGCTTGCCCCTGTTGTGTTTGACAAGTCACTGTATGGTAGAATGCAGATCGCTTTTTGCCGTATCTGCCACCCCATGGGTGCAAACACGGGACCCCGTCGTCCCCCTCACGCTCCCCCCGCAGGGCTTGCACGGCACCGCGCTTGGCGCCTTGGGTCGCTCGCGTCGCTACCTCCTTTATTTTTTTGTCAGGTTGTTGTCTGCTTTGTGCCTTGTCTCATGCTCCATGTACGCTGTTCTACCCTTCCTTTGGAACAATGCTCCCTACACAACTTCTTGAACGGAACTGACTTCGTGTTTATTTGTTCTGCTGCCGAGAGCAGGAAGTGGAGAGCAAGATGCCGCGCAAGTTCAAGAAGCGGAGAATGATGACCGGCACCGACGGGGAAGGGATGGGGTGGGAAGAGTACTACGACTACCAGTTCCCGGACGACGAGACGAAGCCGGCGAACCTCAAGATCCTCGAAATGGCCCAAAAGTGGAAGCAGAAGAAGGGCGCCGGCGAAGATGGCCTCGCGGGATTCAAGCTTGGCGGAGGCGGCGGGGCTGAAGGGGGTGAGGAGGGCGGCATGGTAGGCACCAAGCGCAAGTTGGAGGGGGGGGGAGTCGAAGATGAGGAGATTCAACTCGAGGAGGAGGAGAAGGAGGAGGAGGAGGAGGAGGAGGAGGCACCTGGGGGAGGAAAGGAACCCGAGCTGAGCAAAAGAAAACTTAACAGCAGCCACGAGGAAGAGGAGGAGGAAGAGGAGGGGGGCGAGGAGAGAGGCGAGGGTGACGGGGCGGAGAGAGGGGAGCCGGCAGAGGCTTCGTAGAAGCGATGCCGGGGAAGGAGAGGTATCCGCCGCAGAACCGTTAGAAATGGGTTTGCGGGTTGGCGGCGTTCCTACTCGGAAGACAGCAGAAAGTTAAAGTTATCAAGAGAATGTGCGGTTTCGCAAGATGGTGTTCTTCTTGCCGTGGTGACGGATCTGCCTTATGTCACGCGCGTACGCTAGTATCTTCCTGCGTCAACCTACTTCGTCGTTTGCGGCTGTGGCATGCAGTTGCTTAAGAGCGGTTGACGTGTCTTGCCCCTGCGTCGGAATAGGGCCGGTGGCTGGGCAGGACAGGGAAAAGACTCTCCGTTGTATCTACGGCAGCTACGGAAGTAGTTGGTTTTACCGTGTTTCGTGCTCTTTTTGGGGGATGGGGGAAGTTAGCTGCTTGATACAAGTGGCGTGCTTGCGTGTGCCGTGAAATGTGCGGGTATTGTGGGTCTCGACCGACTACCGTATGGAACCCGGCGCCCCTACTGTACCAGTGTTCGAGCCTACGGAATATTTTTGAGGCTACGTACGCATACGCATACAAATCCGTGCACACTGTTGAAAATCCCAAAATGTTGAGGAAAACAAACCACCCAGACCACAGACACACATAAACGCCGTGTTGTGGCCACTGGTATCGGTTTCTCCCACAGACTGACGCTCGCGAGACCGGGAGAAAGTGCTAGAAAATTGTAGCCTGAGGTGCTCACGAAAGAAGTACACTTCTAAGTGGAAACCTGCGTGCGTCGTGTTTGGTAATCATTTTCGTCGTTGACAAGGAAGTGTACGTTGGGCAACAATAATCTGGACGGAGTTGTGAGAGAAAGTCATGAGGGCAGTGCTGTTGTTGGTCATGTTCTAGCCGTTGTGTTCGTGAGAGGGCGACGAAAGAAAGTAGAACGAAAGCTTGGACGATTGTTTGTTGGCCGTTCAAGCTTTGCTTTTGGTGGTGGGGTGTACGGAGAGAGAAAATGAACAGAAACGAAATGTATGCGAACCCAAGTGAAACAATTAATAAGTGTTCCGTGTGTGTGCATCAGAGGCGCCTAGTACGTTGGTTGTTGTTCCAACGAGGGTCGGGGAGTGAGACGGCGGTGCAGCCCGCGGTAGCTACGACGACGTCACCAACGGTTGGTTTGCCGTCTTATGTAAAACACTCTTCAATCCCTCCTCTCTCTCGGTGATGATGTCCAACGGACACTGGGCACCCCCTTCACGCCTTCACGTTGAAGCCACGATCGGCCTTACTTGGGGGCAACATTACTGTAATTTGGTCACACTGGCCTTTTCGATTCAAATAATAGCCCTCTCCATCTGCAGACATGATGCATTCACTTGTACAGCAGCATAATGCAGGTAGCGGTGGAACATCGAGAGGATCACGACGTGGCTCTTACGTCATATCCATCCATACGGAGATACACCTTAGACCAACAAGATAGTTACCTCGCTGGTGTGGTCCGCCACCCCCCCTTGTGGCTTCCAGTCCTTTCCATATCATGTACTTGGCTGTACGCACATGCTTGTGGAATGTCGGCTGGTGCGCCGTGAACACTTTAACCACCCATCCCTGTTCCTCCTGCTGCTGTCATTGTCGTGGCAGTTGTGATCAGGGCTACGCGCCTTCCGCTGCCACAGTAAAAGGAGTTGATCGTTCTCGGACAAGAGTAACATCCACAACCGAGCTGCAAAAAAAATCGCACGAAATTATTTGGTGTAGCGCCAGAAGAAATTGTTCGTTGTTCATCTTTGTTGCCAAGCTTCAAGCACGGCTCCTTTGTGAAATATTCAGCAGATCAGGTGCTCAAAAACAAATAGGACGCGGTCACCCCGATACGACTGACTGAGTCATTGCAGTACTTGACACCATCATCATTGATGCAATCCCTGCGAGCGAGGGGCTTCGCACTGATACGTATCACGCACAAGCTGATGCTGTGGGGGTTACAGCTTGCACAGCATCTTGCAGAAGAAAAATAGATACATGTTGTATATGAGCACCAGAAAACAACCATTATCTCTCGGAATTGTTTTTTGACGTAGTCAGTGACACAAAAACAAATGAACATTTCGTCTGACGTTTTGCGTATAAAGCCCCGGGAGAATTGGTGTGCGACCTGTTATCGCGAGTGAGTGCAAGGGGGAGAGGGGGCGTGTGGCAACCACTTCGCAATCCCGCCGTCGGCAGAGCATAGGCAGAGTCCCCGACAAGGCGAGACGCCCCTAGTGCTCGTGTATATTACCCCGCTCTATTGTGGCGTCAACTGGCTGCTGTGGTCATCTGCAGGATTCGCCCGCCCGGGATCTTCGTCTGTCGGCCGGCTTTGTTGGACAGATAAGAGTATGTATGTACAGACAGCGACCCGCAGAGGGACCCGGAAAAAGAACAGTAAGGGCAACATCAAGGGACGAAAAGAGCGGTCGCAACGGCCCTCGGACCGAATCTCGCCAAGCGCAGCAGCGCTAGGAGATGAGCGTTCTGCCGAGATATACGGTAAAGGGGTGGGGTAGAGGCTCGGCCTGTGGAGCGCCCGACAAGTAGGGTGCCACAAGCTGGAAAACAATTTTCAGAATGAGGACCAGTTGCACGGCTAATCTATTTGCAGATGATGTTGCTGTTGTTGTTGTTGTCTTAATATGCATGTTTACATCTTATTTGACAGTCTATTCTTATGATCAATTTTAAGAATTGTTTTTGCTTTCGATAAAAAAAAAAGTTTCGGGTACAAGTAGGGGTAGGGCTTTTTGCTTACACCCCGCCACACAACAACAACAGCAACAGCACTTGCATCACGGCGATAACGTGCGACCCAACCCCCGCTGCCACACAGCCGATCTCTTCTTCTCCCTGTGCATGCCCTTCTGCGGCTTTTTCGAGCAAGCGCGGCATCCATCGATAAGCGAGCAGGAGCACGCACACACAGCGGCGGCGTTCACAAAAGCGTAACATGCCTGTGCATAAACTTCTCCACAGGCGAACACCTTCGCCAGTCATGCCCGCATCATCATCTCGGACACCCAGCAGCAGCACGGCGCCTGCTGCGGCCGCCGCGGCCCCGACTGCCGCTGCTGCCGCTGCTTCGCCGGCGTCCAAGTACCCACGATTCGGCAAGCGGGGAGCCCCCCAGGCTTTCCCTTCCAAGCTCTACGAGATTCTGGAGGGCGAGAATCCGGACATCGTGGGATGGACTGCAACGGGAAGGGGGTTCGAGGTGAGTGGTGTCTCCCTTTGGGTGTCTGTGTGTAATTTTTGTTCCACAGGTTTGTGGTGTGCGTTGCAACGACATTCCACACGGATATATATTTAGGTCCTTCGCTGCCAGATAAGCTGCTGAGCTGTCCCTTCTGCAGCAGCAACAGCATCTGCGGTGTTTGCTCGCGTACGTTGGTGGTGCCCGGTTACTTACAGGTGTGTTTGCTGTTTGCCGCCGCTGTGCTGGTTGTTGCTCGTTCTCTCTTCTGCCGATTTTTCGGAATATCTCTTCCTCGCGAGCGAACCTGTGTACGTCTCTCTCTCTCTCCATGCCTTTCTTCTCCGTATCTCCGTTGTAGCCCTCTTCTTCTCTGCCGACCGCAAACGAAAACAAGTGCAGTGCGCTTACATGCACCGTGCACACTCTCGAGAGTGTGCGCTGTTGACCGGAATTGCAAAACCACGCGTGCCCCTCTACTCAAACAACGCACTCTCCTTTCTCGTGTCAGACCGGGCCCAAAAACAATCGTTCCATCTTTTTTATTTGCTCTCCGGCAAAGATTGAGACAGAAGGAGGTACTGGATAGAGAGACCGGGATGGTTTTTAATGTGAAGACAACAACAACAACAACAACAAAGACCCAAGCGGGCTTTCGGTTGTCCGATTTATTTTTTCTTACAATGCGCGAAGTACTTTACAACGAATCAATCTGTATCTCTATCTTGAGATATACCGTAATTTCATATGTCTACGATGTATGTGCAATCAATCCGTAGGGCCAGCGGGAGCTACCACGATTTCCCGGAGCAGCATATCTCCCCTGTGGGTAACAGACTCTACGAGACAGTAGTTTGTCCGACGAGAGTTGATCTAAGCATTTTTTTTACCCACACACACGCACCCACGGGAACTTCAGCCAGGCAACGAGGTCTTTGGCATTAATATCTGCGTACACCAGGGTGTGCCAGGTGAACTCCACTCCTCTTTTCCGATCGGGAATCTCCACACAAGATGTAAGCGCCAGGCCGTTGGTGGTTGAGGCCTCTCTTGTGCTGTTCGCTCACGAGACGCTCCCCCACTAGTAGTGCTGCTGCGGGTCGTTGCACATGGTTGCGACCAACTAGATGTTAACAGAGACCCGTTTACTCCCTCAAAAGTTGCAACTTTCAACCTTTTTTCTTCCCTTTCAAGCAACGAATATTTTTGAGGCTCTTTACTACATAGAGAGGCTGACATTGTTGGCGTCTGTTGGCTTTCTTCGCCGCCGAGTCGGCTGCGCTGGGTTGGTTGCCCGCATGCGATGTGCTGTTGCTGGTGAACCGAGAAGCTATCAGCCATCCTGTTAGCTGCTGTAAACACGTTCCCATTTTAGCGCGAAATTAAACGACAGTTCGCAGCAATGAAGATCGCTTGTTCTTTTTTTTTTCAGAAATGGGCCTTGGCGGGTTATTTTTGGTGCAGTAAGTATGTTGTGCTGCTACACACGTGCGTGTGATCGGATCATGGCTTTGTTTTTGCCTTCGTGCTTACGACATGGATGGATGGCATCGCGAGATTTTCGCAAAACCCGAGTTTTGTTGAGCCCACGCACAACGGAATGAGTAACTACTGCTGTTGTGCTTTTTATTTTTGTTATTTTTACACGTCTGGCGGGGACATTTTTCTGTCCGAGTGCGTCATTACTTTCTGTACCCCCGTGCGCTCCCCCCGTTGCCCATATGAATACGTAAAGCTAGGATACGGAACAGAAAAAACGATGGATTTCTGTCGACGCACTGCAAGCGGACACCACCTCCGGTCATCTCTCACCCTGTGTGCAGTGCAAGATCCTGGCGTTGCCAAGCCTCGTTTGCCCGCGCTCTCTGATGCGGGTTTTCTGTGTTGGTGGTTGGGGTAATCGAGAACACAATAGATCAATCATGTATCACATTGGGTTGGCTTTGCAGAGACAAGGAAATTCGGTTCTTTGTGTTCAGTCAAACGAGGAGCTCAAAATCGAAATCTACGGGAGGCACACACGAGAATACTTTTTTTCGTCTCTGCCGCTGTACCTGTCGTAACCTGACAGACCCGCCGCGGTCATGACGCATCCATGTGGTCTCAAGCCAAAGGTTGTTGGTCGCATTGGTCTTGAACTAACATAAACCCACAGCGGCGGCACTACAAAGAAAATGCACCTACCGAACAATATATTTTTTTTTTCTCGAAGATGTGGTGCCAAGACAAAAATTCATGTACCGAACAGCAGATCCGAGATAGATTAGCAGCGAAGACTCCATTGTAGCGTGAACGGATACCTGCAAAACCTGTGTTTCTACAGATTTTGCTAAGCAGTAACGCGGCGATACCTCCTTGTCAACCTTGCTCCTCTCATTCGCTTTCTGTGCCTTTGGTACGCACCACTTGTACTTGCTTGCGTTCACTCGTCTCATGGCTCTTGGGTGTCGTTTTTGTTCTGACCACCGGCGGCACCTCACACCGTAACCCCGAACAAATCTCAGGTCCGCGACCACGCCCGGTTGAGCTCCGAAGTGTTGGGCCGCTTCTTCAAGCAGGACAAGTTCTCCAGCTTCCAGCGCCAGCTAAACCTGTACGGCTTCCGCAAGATTACTAAAGGCAGCGAGAGCGGCTCCTACCAGCACCCCCACTTCCGCCGCGGAGAGCGGACGACCTTACTCACCATCCGCCGATCGACCAAGGCCTCTCCCGCCCGCGTCGCCGTCCCGGTCTCCCCGGCATCCGCCGGCACTGGCACTGGCACCCCTCCGCCCGCCGCCCACCTCAACGGCAGCGGCGGCGGCAACAACAACAATGTATCCATCACGAACGGCGCCGCCTCCGACAAGCGCCCGAGATCCGCGACGCCGAGCCCGCCCCCCGCCCCGGTGTCTCGCGGCTCGCTTCCGTGGCCCCGCCCCCCCGCTCTCGTTGGCGGCGCCGGCGGTGGCGGCCCCTTTCAGCAGGGGCAGGGTCAACAACGGGAGCCGTCGACATCGGGTGCCCATGAGGTCACCCCGGACGGCACGATCACCAACAACAACACGGTCCCTGCAAAAAGGCAACGGCAGGAAGGGAACAGCTGGGGTCCCTACCCGGACACAGCCGCCTCCGCTCCCACCACCACCGCGGGAGGCCACAACGCCGCAGCTCGGCAAGAGTGGCAGCAGTGGCCGGGAGCCTCCTCCTCCTCCTCCGACATAACCTCCGCCAACGCCGCCGCCGAACAGGAGGCCGTTATGGCGCAGGCGCAGTCCGCGCTCGACCAAAACGACGTCGAGGTTGTGAGCCTGCTGCAGCGGATGGCGAAGGAGGCGCAGGACAGCCCGGCGCGGAAACGGGTCGCGCTGGCGGCGCAGCAGTGGGAAGGGGCGCGGGCTCAGCAGGCCGCCGCGTGCGAATCCTCTCCCGCGCGACACGCGCAGCAGCAGCAGCAGCAGCAGCAACAGCAACAGCAGCAGGCCCGTTTCGAGAAGCCCCGACCGGCATCGCCGGCGCCGGCGGGATCTGGCGAAGCCGGGCAAACCCAGCAGATGGTGAGTTGTTACTTCCCATCATCAGTAGGGGAACAAACGAGTATTTAGAGAGTAAGTGGTCGTGCCACCCATTTAGGGGTGCTTGCGCGTGCTCCACACCTGCTGTGAAATCTGCCGGCTCTCTCCTTAAAATTACCTTCGCGGCCCGCTGTTTCTTTTCTTGGCCCGCAGGTATTCGCCGAGCGTTTGTACGACTTCCTGAGCCACGAGCGCCTTGGTGCCGGTGGCGGCGCCGCGGCCTCCCAGCAGGCGAGGTTCCTGTCGCTGGCGTTCGGCACGGAAGGGAGGGCGGCACCTCCAGGGTTCCCGCACAAGCAGTACCAGCAGCACTACCAGGGCGCGGGGCTCCCCTCGCCATTTGGTTCTACGGCAACGACGGCCTCGTGTTCTTCTTCTCCTTCTTCCTCGGCGTCGTCCGCGGCGTTTTCGCACCTGCCGCCGCCGCAGCTGCAGGAGCAGCCGTGTCGCCGCCAGGATCCGTCCGAGTCGGAGGAGTCGACGCTCCGGCGGGGCGGCGAGGGTGAGGAAGGGACAGCAACAGGCGGGATGGTGATGTCGGAGCAAGAACGGCAGGCTCTTCTCGCGCGCCCGCGGTCGGGACCTTCGGCCGCCGCCGCCGCCGTCGCAGCTGTTGAGCAGGACAGACATGCGCTGCTGGCGCGCCCCCGCACCGGCCCGGCCGGCTACACCCGCGACGACGAGCACCGGTATTACCAACAGCAGCAAGACGCCGGCTACATGTACGACCGCAGCCCCGACAGGTCGCTGTTGGGGAGGGGCGGAGGGTTCTCGTTCGGGAGCGGCAGATTCGGGTCGGGTGCGCCGCAGGGCTCTGGCGGCGGTGCGTTGCCGCCGCTCCCAAGCCTCAACTTCGAGCAGTACAGCGTCGGTGGCGGTGGCGGAGGCGGTGGTGGCCCTGTTGGTGTGGGAGAGATCCGCCGCGCGCCCTGGTACGGACCCGAGTCGTCGTACGCGCCTCCGCCAATCGGCAGCTACGTGAACTGATGAGCCCGGTTCTTTCTGCGTTGGGTCAGGAGGAACAGGCTCAGCTGCTTCGTCGCTGGTGGCATTGACACGGCGGGAATAAGTGGAGATGGATGTCCGATGAGAATGGCGCTGCTGCCTTTGACACGATGCTCACATTTGACGTTGCCCAGAAAATGGACTGGTTTCGATTTTCGACTCTGATAAAGGGTTGCAGGGGGGGGATTTTGCGATGCCAAGTGTACCTGCGTGCGTGAATGGATGGGTGTGCACATCCGTGCCAGACACATCGCTGTGGTTTCATAGAAAATAGGGTAGGACTAGGTTAAGGGAATCGTTTAGGGGCCCCGAAAGGCTTCGTACGTGGTTTTGTGTCGAGAAATGAACGAACTAGACCTGCGCCTGGGCGAGAAAAGGCGACCGAGACCGGGGCCAAATGTCCGCAGAATTGTTGAGTCTAGTGATCAGCGAAGAAGGTATATCGTGTTCTGCTGCAGTTGTGTGCTGCGTTGTGTGTGCGCGCGCGCTCGCGGCACACTCACCAGTTTGTTGCTCCGGCGCGGCAGAGTAGCGGTGTTGATTAGCTAAAGAGCATGCCGTCTGAAAGCAGCGCTCTTTTGTTGTGGTGTGGTGGCGGTGGTTTTGTCGATTGGTGAGAAGGTATTTATTTTCATGGCACTCGGGGCGAAAGTTCGAGAGGTGCTTGCTGGTGTAATTTTTTGACAGCCTGTCGCCAGCCAGCCTACAGGAAGTTTGAAAAAGAGAAGCAACACCAGTAGCGGAGTCACTGGTAATTATTGTTTTGGTTCATATCCTCTTGGTGTTTGGTCTGGTTGTTTGCTCCGGGGGCGTATTGTAAAGACTCGCCAAGTTCGGATCATACGCTAAGGGCTGCCAGTAGTTGACACACTAGGCTGGGTCGTGGTTGAGGGGCGAACGTCGGGGATGCCCGGAAAAAATAAGAGCGCATTTCGTATTTCGTGTTTGTTGGGAGGTGCATCCAGGTGGGTGCCTGCAGGCACTGCCGAGCGCTAGGGCCGAGCATGAGCTTTAGCGTGCAAGCGCGCCGCGCAACGGCTGCAGAAACGTCCCGTCGAGGCACGTCGTCTTGAGTGATTTTGCCCCTCCCGAACAGTATTTTTACTTGGTACCTGTATACAGTCTCCCGTGTCTCTCTTTCAGAGTCGATCCCTCCGCAGCTGCAGTGCCGGAGCCAGTCTGCTTTTTTTTGTTCGTTGTCGTTGTTCACTCTGTTTTGCTCGGGAGGGGGAAAGAAGGCAGCAACAACCAGTCCAGCAAACAATACACTCGAATGGTTTCTCCGCCGAGAGGAAGAGGTGGGGGTTGTGTGTAGAGTAAGTACTACGTGGGACGGAGTGGAGGGGTAACCCACTGTGCAGAACATGGTACAATATTTTCAGCGCAAGATGGCAAACCAGAGCTCAAGTGTCTACGAAAGGGAAGCGTGCCTTGCGTTTGCCACGGTCATTGTTGATTGTTGTGCATGCTAGAGCTAAGAGAGCGGGCAAGTTGGCCGAGAAGAGAAAATGGAGACAAAAAAACTCGGCTCGCTTTCTTGGGACTGCTGTTCTGCACTCATCTAGGGGTACGGTGTCGGAAGGCAAGGCGGGGAGGTTCAGGAAGTAGGTGTGTCAGTGTGCAAATTGAATGGGGCTTGACTTTGGTGTCTGGTTTTTGTTTGCTGCCGCCCTTCCCCCCGGGGTGGCGATCAATCAGCTTTTTCCGCGCATGGAATGGCTGGGCTCAAAGGTGTGTCGGTGTTCGTGCTACCGCTGCCAATTTGTTGTGATCTGGGCTGTGTATTTTTCGTGGACGATTAGATAACGTTGCGGGTGTAACTGTCTCTGCTTCGTTTGCTCACAGCAGCAATTCCAGCATATCTCTAGCGATGTGTTTGAGTACGTCCGTGAACGTACAAGGTGTACGTCGCTCTGTTTTGTACCGCCGACCCCCCCCCCCCCCCCCCCCCCCCCCCCCCCCCCCCCCCCCCCCCCCCCCCCCCCCCCCCCCCCCCCCCCCCCCCCCC
>CACKRE030001246.1:0-12411 GCA_902602495.3 Ectocarpus sp. CCAP 1310/34 | reverse complement strand
ACCTGGTTGCCGAGTTCACGAAGTGAATTGGCTTGTTTTACAGCGTCTTTGCCAAGCGACGAAACCCAATCCCGACGGCAAACACCGAGGGGGGAGGCTTGTTTTACAACGTCGTTGCCAAGCGACGAAAACCTAACCACGATGGCAAACACCAGGGGGGGGGGTCAGCAGTGAGAAGGGAATAGGGAAGTTCTAGCAGGACACTACAAGAGACTTGGAGTGCCCTCGGAGAATGAAGCTTTGACGAAGTGTTTAAGAAGGAGGTGGGCGCATTGGCCCAGAAAGAAGAAGATAGCAGACGTTGGGAACGTAGAACTAGAAAAGGAGTTCACTGAGGACGAGGTTGAGGCGCATGTGAGCAAGCTGCAGTGCCACAAAGCAGCAGGGGCGGATGAGATAGTCAACGAGTTCATGAAGTTTGGGGGGAAGGGGATGATCCAGCTGATNTACGGATGACAGCTGCGTATGAATTAATTTATTTTCTGGTGCTTCCACTTCCAGACAGTTGTAAGCACTGTGTGGGGGCGGCTTGTTGTACAACGTCGTTGCCAAGCGACGAAAACCCAACCCCGATGGCAAACACCACCGAGGGGGATGGGCGAGGGGGGGGGGAGGGTTGACCGCCGGTCGAGACAGATCCCGCCATCCTCTCATCCGTAGGTGCTGATCTTGTTATCGAACAGCTCCTGTATGCGTAGGATGCGGCGGTTTTCTCGACGCAGCGCCAATCAGAGCTTTCGAGTTTTTTTTCGATGAGCCACACCAGCAGCGGGTCGTATGCCCAAGTCTCGACTACATATGTGCACGTGGTCGTTGCATCAGGCAGATCATGCGGTTCGCTGAAGCGAGGGCGGTTGTGGTCACGTTCCATGCAGCTGTTCCCAGCATCCCCGCCTTGACTTGACGAAAAAGTTGAGATGCATTTCCTTCCTTGCTTGCTTTCTAGGATGCGCACGAGTTCTTCAACTTCGTGCTGAACGAGATGGCGGATTGTGTGGTGGCTAGAAGGAAGCTGCGGGACGAGGCGGTCACCGTTCAGGAGCACAAGCAGCGCTTCAAACAAAACGGGAGCCATCACCACCGCCAGGCACACGGTAGCAACAGCAACACCCAGACGAGTGCTTCCCAGCAGCAGCAGCAGCAGCAGCAGCAGGATCCGCGACGGTCTTCCACCTGGTCCAAGATGTCCTCCTTCAAAGGCAGCTTCGGGAACGGGCTGAAGAACGCCTCGCAGCCGGCTCCTGCGGAGGGAGCGGCCGCCGCAGCGGCGACACCATCGGTAGCACCGGCAGCAGATTGCACGACTCCATCGACCGCGGTTGGGGGGCACGCGGGCGGGATGTCGGGCAGCGACCCCAGGGGGGGGGAGTCGGCGGCGGGGGTTGATGGTGGTGACGGCAACGCGCGTGGCAACCGGAGAACAAGCGATGGGGCTAACGAATCTGGCGGGGAGACGTGGGTGCATCGAATATTTCAGGGGGTTCTCACGAACCAGACCAAGTGCCTCTGTTGCGAGACGGTGCGTTTGTTTGTCTGGAGACTCTTTGTGTTTTTGTCACTTCCCTTCGCTACGACGGCGTATGTTTTTGGTGCGGTGAGATAACACGTCCCGAACTCTAGCCCAGTGTCAACGAAGCGAAACTGGGTTCACGTTTCCCTCTGGACAAGGAAGTCGGAGGTTTCGACTTGCTTCCTCCTGGGAGTTTGATGGCCTTACCGATGGGGAATAGTTTTGATCGCCATACCGGAAGGTGCAACTGCTTGGGCTTTTTGCCACAAATGATGAACTCAACTGCTCTGTGTGGCTATTCCAGTCATCTTTTTGTTGTCCTACTAGTGACGGCCACGCACAACGCGCCTAGCGTGTAACTACCGCTGACCTTTTTTTTTTTTGTCTTCACTTCAAATCAGCGCTCACAGCACTAGTGCCGTTTTCTCCTACCCGTGGTCACACGAAAGGGCCCCTCTCTAACCTCCCCTCCTGCGGTACGTTGCCTTCGATTGTTAATGCGAGGAGAGTTCAGCACTCTCTTCCCTCTGTGTACACACGAAATAGCGCTATCCACTAGGCCAGTAGCGGAGGCGAGAGAAGCTCACTTTGCAAGAAAAGCTCGCTTACGCCGGGATTCGAACCCCTGACCTGACCTCTAGGAGGGTTTCGAGGATGTCATCTAGACCACCGGGGCGACCGGCTGACCCTTGCAATCTCAAATTTACGGCGAAAGTTCACCCACCCACCCTGCTCGGTCGGTCACAGGTGAGCAATCGAGACGAGCCTTTCATGGACCTGTCCCTGGACGTGGAGCAGAACTCGTCGGTGTCGGCGTGCCTGAGAAACTTCAGCAGCACGGAGACTCTCACCAAGAAGAACAAGTTTTTCTGCGAGACCTGCTACGCTCTGCAGGTGGGTCATGCAGCTGCTATATCGGCGAATGTGCACGTGTACTCGTAAATACGCAAATGAGAAAATACCCGTTGTCCACGCGTGCTGCTGTTCATGTGTGATACGTGTTCGCTTCCATGTCTCTGGTGAGCTTGGGCACTCGTGCAGCCCGTTGTTTCACGCTATGCGTCTCGCGTTGGCTTTTCTCGTTTTCCGTTTGGTTGTGTTGGTGACGTTGCTAATGCGCTGTTGTCGCTGTGTCATGAGGGCCTTTCGTGAAGACAGTCCTGCCGGCCAAGCATGGTCAACAGAACGTCCCACAAGCACCACGATCACATAATTTGCACACGCCGTTAGGCTTCTCCCAACCCTACCCTTGACCTTTTGAAACTTCAAAATATAATGCAAACAACCCAACCCAAGCAAACTTTTAAAACAGACTACAGCAGTGGTTGTGCGAACGCACCCCCAGCGGTGACCACGAGCAACGAAAGGCGGTGGGCCAAAACAATCCGAATCCACACATGTACATGCATGCATCCAAGAACCCACAAACAGAAAATCGCGCACGAATAAAACTGCAGTAGAATAACAAGAACACCATGCGACCGGCCTGGGAACCCAACAAAAATCAACAGGAGGCCGAGAAAAAGATTCGGCTGAAGCGACTGCCGCGAATCCTGACGCTGCACCTCAAGCGCTTCAAGTACGTGGAGTCGCTGGAGAACTTCTCCAAGCTGTCGCACCGGGTCGTGTTTCCCCTCGAGCTGCGGACACCCAACATGACGGACGCCGCCGGCGAGGCGGACGCGGACGGTCGGCTTTACAGGCAAGCAAGGTCCTGTATTTCTTTTGTTTTTTCATGCGCTCGGTAGGGGTCGTGGTCGTCGGGAGCGGCACCGTAGACAGGGGCGGGCGTGGTTGTCGTCTAACCTTTGTCTGGTTGGGAGGCTTGGACACGCGCGTTCATGCATCATTTCCTTAGGAGACGGAGCTAGTGGGGAGGCGGGGGACATGCTCGCTTGCTGCGTGCCGATGTCTCGAGAGCTCTGACCACGTATCTCGGGTTGACATGGAGGAGCACGGTTCGTGGCCTGCTGCAGCCGTTTCTGCCACGTCCGCACTGCCTTGTTATATAGTACAATATGATCCGTTACCCCCTTACGTAGAAGGTGCCCGGGCTTGAGTGCGTTTTTTTTGGGGCCGCCGGAATGAAATACCCCCCGCCCGGGCAAACAACATGTCCAACCTTTCCCTACAGCAGTACGCTACTGCTGTTAGCCCTTTGTCCACACTTGGGCAGGTCGGTCTCTGAAGTATTGCGAACCCAATGGCTTTTGCCCTCCGCCCCTTGTGTCCGTCTTCACAACGCAACCTATCCTGTCTCCGAAACGGCTCACGACCCAGGCTATTCGCTGTCGTAGTACACATTGGCCGCGGCCCCAACCACGGACACTATGTGGCGGTGGTGAAGTCAGGAGGTCGCTGGCTGCTCTTCGACGACGAGATTGTCGAGCTCGTCAACGAACAGGTGTGTGTGTGTGTGTGTGTAATGTATGTTGCATGCGCGTGCGTGCATTGGTTGATCTAGCTAGCATCGATCGATTGCCCAGATGCGCTTTGTGTGTTTCTTACAGGGTTGGCATCGAGCGCGCTATGCGGTGGGCCAGCAAAGATGCACCGGTAAAGTCGGAATATGAAACGGTGTCGGGTGACACTTTCTAGTCAATAGCGGAGGCTGCGATAGTGACGTGTGAATATTGGCATTGCAAGCATAGACCGCAATGTCTGTCCAGCTGACCGAGGACTGTTGGCGGTTCATGCCTGTGGTCGACTCCCGCGCTGCGCTATCGTCTGCGCCCTGCATAGTGGTCGTGCGACCGATCTAGAGAAGCCGAAATGAAATCGTTAACCTAGGCCGCGCTGAATTTATATCGCACTCATCGGGTTTGACAACCAATCCAGCTGATGTGGCGCGTACGGTGACCGCACAATCGGTGCTCGAGGGAAGCGACGACTTCCAAACGACCGGCAAATTATGCGACTCGGTTCCGCTTTGAACGAAGCATACCGTCTGTCGTTAGTTTCTTGGGGGGGTGCCTTGAGAAGGAATGATTGTCATTCGTGGCTTCCCCCGCCTTGTGGTTTCTTGTTGTCGGCACCGCCGTCGGTCTCTCGCTCGTATCTTTGCCCCCGCTGGCGCTGTCATAGCAGCCGGCGCTGGGTTGAATGATGGCGCGTGCGATATTCTTGCAGAGCACTGACAAAAAATTCGATGTTTGGTTGTTAAGGCGTCCATGACGTGGCCCGTGTTTTTGCGCGGAAGAGTATTAGTGTTTTGTCTACACGAAGGAATTATCCACCCAAACTCAACGCGCCTACCTGAGAGATACATACAACGCTACTTTTTTTCTAGAAACGTGTGGAGGAAAAAGCTCGTTATGTCGTTTTTGAGAAGCTCCCCATTCCAACTCCCCGCGGTGTGGTCCTGCTTGTTGGCGCCCGACGTGTCTCACGGCTGCTGTGCCCCAGGTGCTCAAGCAGTGCTTCGGACTGGCACGCCCAGCCTCAGCCGCCACCAACACCGGGTACCTGCTACTCTACGACTGCGGAGAGTGAACAGAGCGCTTACGGTGGTCAGGGGGTGGGGGGGGGAGGGTTGTAGCCATGGAAACTTACGCGGAGGGAGGAAAGGGGGCCAAGTCGTGCATTGCTGGCCTTGGTCATCAAATGCTGGGCATGGAAGGCAGTATTTTATGTACACTCTCGTTCGACTCTCAGTATTTTTTTTTGTTCGACTCTCAGTATTTTTTTGTCAATGAGCAGGCAGTTGATATTCGTTTCTCCACGCGGAGCGGAGACGATCGTGGTACATAAGCGAAGCGTGTTTACTGGTCGTGCGTGTTGAAATCAATTCATTTTGCTCCGTTATTGGTTTTGAATGCAATAACCTGAAAAGACTATCTTATCTACCCGTTTGAGATGGTTCCCCAGTAGAATGGATGTGATGTGTTAATGAAATCTTTACAATGAATTGAGAAGGGACCTGCTTTTTTTTGTTCGGTTCCTTGGGCAGTGTAGTTGGTCCATCTCGAACGTTCAATAGTAGTGTTATAGTGTGGTTGTTTTTGTGGCCCGGCGCCTCTGGTCTGTTTGCCAACATTTTACATAGGCTCCAGAGGCTAAGTTGGACGCCGGTACAATATATAGTCTATACTGTAGGCATGGCCACCCATTGTTTTTCGTATAGTATTTGCATGCGGATGTATTTACGTATGTATTTGCTGGCTGTTGGCACACGAGACAGAGCTGATACTGTCGTCGGAAGGAATGAATTAACGCATCGTTGGCGTGTGGCGGTGGGGAGGGAATTCCCCTTTACTACACATCTACGGGAAGAATGCTGCTGAGCTCTTATTTTGATTTTAAGTTCAGCCCCAAATTCAGTTACAGCTGGCAGAGGCATTGTCGTGGTAGAAAGGGAGGGGGGTCGCTCCTTGTTCGGTACCATTCATCGTCTCTTTTCCGGTGGACGACGAATGACTTGAAGGAATGTATGAAGGGTGATAACTTCAGACAAAGAAATAATTCCATGGAGCACTCCGCGTCCGTCCTCGGTTCCGGTTTCCCAAAGACTTGGGACCAAGTCAACAAAGTAAATCACGGGTTGCCCGGTGCCAAGAGTAAGTGTGGGGAGCCTGCTGCTTGGTCTGTACACATACAGCAGTGCCGGCATTCGTCAGAACGAGTATGGTGGTATTCTACTGCGGCGGAATAATCCCCGAGCTCGTTGATGACGAACGTATAAAAAAAAAATCAGAACAACGTTTCAATTTTTTTCGCCCACATCAGCCCCAACGGCTACCACACATAAAGAGGTCGCGGTCCACGCCCATGGCTCTTAAGCTGCGCGACAAGTCCCTGGCGACCATACTGGCAACCTTGGCTCATCGTGGTGGTAAGCTGGCGAGTGTACATCAGCACAAGGCTCCGAAGAAGTATCGTGTGCAACTGACGGCCCAAGTGCATGGGTCCAGACAGCGCTGGTGCAGCCCATACAANGTCCCTGGCGACCATACTGGCAACCTTGGCTCATCGTGGTGGTAAGCTGGCGAGTGTACATCAGCACAAGGCTCCGAAGAAGTATCGTGTGCAACTGACGGCCCAAGTGCATGGGTCCAGACAGCGCTGGTGCAGCCCATACAACAAGTTTCCGAAAGGCAGAACCACGGGTCGCGACTGGGCGGCCGAGGACCGGTGGGCTGCTACCTGGCGGCCATTCTTCTGTAGCGGCAACGTGCCCCACAACGATGTACGTGCACGCGAAGCCGAAGCTGCGCCTCCCCGAGAAAAGTGGCAGCCGGACTGTCAACATGCTGCGGAATCCACCGGAGATGCACCGCCTGGAAAGCGCGGCGGAGCACGCCCTGGAGCAGGCAGACCAAAGGGAAGCTACGGCAGGAAGAGGCTTCGCCAAGCTGCGCAACAGCTAAATGATGATCTCGAGCGAGGGAAGCTCCAGTGTGCGCAGATGGTCTCGCGCGATCTTCCTGGAGCGATGTCGGATGCAGTGAAGGAGGCGCACCAGCAAGAGGAGGCCTGTCGACCAGCGTTCCTCAAGCGCCAGAGCAACAGGGGTGTGGGCAGGAAGGAGGCTCTTCGCAAGCTGGCGAAGCATCGATCGTAGCTGGAAAAGGCGGCCGCAGCATCTGCTGCATGTAGATCGGGCTGGGAGCGGGGGCAGGATTATTTCCGCGTCGTCATCAAGGAATGCCAATCCGCTGTAGCAGTCACATCTGCTGGACTCAATGTAAGAGATGTTGGGCTACGCGATGCAGTGTAATTGTATGCATGCGTTGATCGCGGTTTTCGTGCTGCAAGCACTGCTGTTGGTTGTAATACTGTACGGTTGTCGCGATGCTGCTCCTGCTGCTGCCGTATGTATTTGATGTGATGCCGCCCATGTACATGTCTGGGTGAAGTTGCGCGCGACTGTTGGGCCGCAAGAACCACTCCGCTCCCACCCTTTCTTTCACCCCCGCTGCTTGTCCCGATGATCTTACCATTGATTTTTCCCCCTTTCCTACCTTTCGTACATGCAGGAGTCTGTTCTCGTCTCGCATACGCAAGCCGGCAGCCTGCAGTTCAAGGCCTTGGCTCTGAACGGACTGTACCACAAGTTGCTCAGGGGGGTGTCCAAGAGGCAAGCTTTCGAGGAAACGGCGGAGTTTTTTGAAGTGGCATTCAGCACCCTCCGTGAGTGGGAGCTTTCCTACCGCACCAAGGGCCATATCCAGGTGAGAGGAGATATGTACCAGACATCCGTTTCAACCGCAATGAAAGATGTGCGTGCCGTAGACTCTGTATGTGGCGATGAACACAAAATAGTACTGCTGTAGGTCAACAAGCTCGCGGGCCGTAGCTGTGAGCATGCTCCCTCCGTGCAACGCATGCGCTATTGCTCCCTTTCCATCCCGCACCCGTGCATGCTTTTGAGCCACCCTTTCCTTTTTCTCGACATTGCGGTGTTCTTTGTCGCGTGCACCCTTGCTGTATTTGAAGGTGGACCAGAGGGGGAAACACGAACGGCGGTGGATCCTGAGCTTGGACGAGGGTCTTCTCGTGATGGTACGTCAATCGATCCGCGTCAACTCTATCAAAAATGGGGAGCGCAACATGATAGCCGAGGGCTTCCGCGAGTACCTCAACAAGGACGTCTTGCCACAGGTAGCAGACACCAAAACGTGCGACTATAATACGACCTCTTCAAGCACGCTCCTGCCACCAAGACGACGACTGAAACGGCATCAGGAGAGATAGTGTTGTCGTACTCGGTGACCGTTCGCACGGCGCGCTCCTGGCTGCACAAGCTGGGGTGCGAGTACCGCGATCGCAAGTCGGGCCTGTACGTTAACGGTCATGTGTTCGTGATAGTTGCTGCTGTGTGTGTCGACAGAGTGACGTAGAACAACTTGATTGGACAGTTTGCATTGCGGGACTGTCTGCGTTGAAGATCGTTGAGTAGCCACATATTATCAGAACAGCAAGGAACGTTCTGTGGGAATGTTCTTCGTGGATGGTGCATTATCCCGAGTGTGTTTCTGTTGGATAGTGCATCAGTCAGAGGACATGGTACGTTGTGATGTGCGTTAGCCCCTGTCTGTTGAGTCTTTTGTGTGCCGATATCATTGTGTTCTGCTTTTGTGCGTTGGTCGAGCAACACGGGTGGTGGCTGCGGTGCTGCGGTGCTGTGGTGCTCCCCACCCTTGCTCACTTCACCGTTTGACCTGTTCTCCTGGTCCAAGGTCTCAACAATAAAACATCTTTTCCCCAGAAGCCACGAGTTTACCAACACGCTATAGCGAGACCAGTCGACTGCTGCTTGTCCCCTCGGACTGTACGTCAAGACTGAACGGAGGAAGATCGATCACCTTGCTTCGTGATGTGTGGGCTTGCTGGGGATCATGTGGATGACCCACCTCCGGGTGATTCGCAGGATGTTATTGGTGGTGAGAGATTGAATTCGATTGAGACACAGTTGTCCGAGTATAATCAAGTCGCTTGTTGGGCAACGAGGTGATCAGGTGGAGTCCTCTGTTCCAGTAGCCTGCTGCACCCGGAAGTNCCTCTGTTCCAGTAGCTGCTGCACCCGGAAGCGGCGGAACAGAGTACGCTGGTGCGCATCAATCGGATGTCACTGGCAGGACTGCGGGAGGTACGGGCAGCAGTGCTCAAGTCCTTGGCATGTCCAGCATGTGGGTTGGGAGTAGTAGTCTTGCAGACTCAGGCTTGAACCTTCGTGCTATTGTTGTATGTCGTTCCTCTGCTGGTGGTACTGCCAGCGGCGGAACCGACACCGGTTAGCATCCTGTAGATGCTACTGGCAGGACTGCGGGAGGTACGGGCAGCAGTGCCCAAGACCTTGGCATGTCCAGCGTGAGAATTGGAGTAGTAAGTAGTCTTCTGACTCAGGCTTGAACCCTCATGCATCTGCTGTAAATCGTCCCTCTGCTGGTGCTGCAAGCTTTGGTTCGATTGGAACTGTTAGTAGGGCTTTAGGTAGCCAGTCTTTCGGTTCGGGAATGGTTGGTGGGACTTGAGGTAGTCAGTCCTCCATTCCGGGAATGGTAAGTGGGGCTTTAGGTAGCCAGTCTTCCATTCCACCCCCATCTACTCCATCGAGTGAGTGGTGGGGACGTGTCGCCAGTGGAAACACATATATTCCTGGGGCCGGCATTTTTGACACAGGAGAAAACTTGGGTAGGAGTCCTTTCAAAGTTCCCGAAGCTTCTGTTTTTGACGGGACGGACGTGTCACATCCGTCGTGGTCACAATTGTTTCTACTGACTGCCCACAACAACAATAATGTGTTTGAGGCTTTTGTGTCTGAGCTAGACTATATGTAGACATTCCGACCGCAGACTTTGAATTCGACTTGACCCCCTCGGTACAGCAAGGATTCAGTGTGGATGTGCTGCGCCAGGAAGAAAAGATAACGGTGAGAAGTCTGACATGGTGCTATTTTCTCAAACCAGCTTGAACAACTCGCATGATCTGACGTGTCTGGTACAAAATAACGAGGTTCTGCTAACCTGCTGGAGCGCTTGTCAAGTGATGATGCTGTCCGCAAATACTCTTTATTCTTGTGAGGATGACAAATATGTCAAGAATGGTGTTACGGACACGGTTACTGCTTTCCACATGACAGACACTCTCTCTAGCGTTAACGATGTGAAGGCTTGCTATTAGAACGCATGAGGGATTGATGGCGTTACTTGTGAAGTTGACCGTCTGGAACTCTGGAGGAAGTGTTTGTGATTGCTGACAGCGAGTGTTCAGTAGGGTTGAAGGTTTGTGCAACCTCTTTTCTCCCAGCGCAGTATTTGATGGCAAGTTATGAAATAGCTTCGGTGGTCTTGATGGTAAGATGGCTACTTTCGACAGAACAGCAATTTTTCAGAATTTCGATGGCATGCTCATTTCGACTGCGTATCGTCTAGAGAATAACTCTGTTGGTTCGGTGTTAGCTGCCCTCGCTCCTTCAAACCCCAAGCATGAATCTAAGATGGATGTGAACGAGTTTCATAACATTAATGCTCATTCACATAAATGATTACTTCGTACAGCAGCAAAACGACTAGGTATGGAGTTGACCGGTAAAATGCATGCTTGTACGGGGTGTTCGATGTCGAAGGCATTCAAGAAAGGAATTGCTCATGAAACAAGATGCAGATCGGACAAAAAGTTGGGCAGAGTGTTTGTTGACCTGGGAGGGCGGAAGTACGTTGCGTCCGTAGGGGATAAACATTACCCCATGATAGTGAAGGATGATTGCACAAGACGTACATGGATGTGTTTCCTGAAAAGTAAATCAGGCGCTGTGAGTGCTTTCCGGAGTTTCCTCGCAAGTATGCGTGCTGATGGTATCCCATCATTGGTTGAGATTGTTAGATCTGACAGTGGNGCGGCGGCGGCGGCGGCGGCGGCGGCGGCGAAGAGAGTGCAACGTGTATATTACACTCTGGATGGCAAGATGTTTGTGGCCATGTCCAACAGTGGCTCTAGCAACAGCTGCGGCCCCATCTCCTTGCTCCAACGATCGATGGTCCGTGACGGAGTGCCGATTCCTGCCATCATCGAAGCCACCAATGGCGAGCTCGCGGGTGATGTCAAGGATGCCCTGCAGTGCATTCGCGACGCCACCGTCAGCAACTCGCACGGCCGCGACGTCTTCGATGAGCACAGCTCCGACATCAAGGACGAGATTCTTTCGTTCAACGACCTGGTGCACAACGCGGAGGCCCCAATCCTTACGAAGCCGATGTGGGACGCATTCATGCGCTGTCCGCACGGCTACTTCGACGGCAGGGCGATGATGGGCGGTGGCGAGGCCCTGGATCTGGACGGTCTTGTGATCGTTCGGTTGGACAGCGATGGACTCCTGGAGCCGGTGGATGGGTCGTCGACCCCGATTGCCGCTGCGAAGCACCTCATCTTTTTCGACGGACACGCGCACTTCGAGGCTCTCGCATCACTCGAGGAACTGCTTCCGGTGAGTCCTGTCTCATCGACATGAAATCAAGAGAGTTGTGAATTCGTGTACAAGTTTGTTTGTTTTGGTGAAGATATAGCAATCCCGGACATTTTCCCTCATATTGTCTCCGTTTTTTTAAACAACTTGCCAACAGATGACCGATGACGTAGATGTCGCCGTCGAGGAATGGGAGCCCCGAACAATCACGCTTGGCGTAGAGGAGGAAGGTGTTGCCGTCCCGCTGGACGGTGCCATCAGCTATGCCTCTTCTTTGCTATCAGCGCTCCTGTTCGCATGCGTGATCCTGGCGTTGCTTCGAGTCGTCGTGGTGTTCTTCCGCTACATCGGAGACATCGTTCGGACTCACATGGTGCGAAAAGCTTGAATGTATCACGTTGTACTTCGAAGTACATGCGCATATATATTTTTTCTCTCTCTCTCCCAGTCACATCGCCTTGCCTTGCGTATGTTTCATCTCATTGCTCGTTCGTGCCTCGTCGCACGCACGTTGACTCGACAGGTTCGTGTGGAGGTGACAGCGGATGGCGGTGAATGGGGTGTGGGCAGCCTATTCTTCAGCTGCATCGTAGACGTCGTTCGCACATGCATGGTACGAACAAGTTTTGAATACATAGCCTTGTATACGCACATCGCTCTCCGTGTCTCTCCGTCCACATGTCTTCCAAGAACATGTTTTAACTTTTGCGCGTATTCCCTCGTCACGCGCAAATTGGCTTGACAGGTTGGTGTGGAGGCGGCGGCGGATGGCGGTGAATCGGGGGTGGATAGTCCTTCTTCCGTGATGGGCACATCGGACAGCTACACCAGCTTCACGATTCGCGTGCCGGACGAGTCCCTCCGGTGCAGACTCGTGCGCGGCAGGCGTTATCGCGCCGGGATACCCGGTGGCGTGAGTCGACAGATCTTGCGGAGGCACTTGGCAGCCCTCCACCAGGTCCTCGCCGAGATCGATCCGCCGCCGGAGCCACCTGTC
>CACKRE030001245.1:13136-25122 GCA_902602495.3 Ectocarpus sp. CCAP 1310/34 | reverse complement strand
AGTCTAGATACGGCACCAATCAACGGGGCGGGAGGGGGGCGGGAGGAAACGGCGCGGGAAGAAAGCAAGCGAGAAGAGACCGACCGCGTGACGTGACATGTTGCGGTTGAATTTCAGCGACTAGTTTTTCTGTTGCCCTCTCCCCCGTTTGCTGTCGCGTTCAGACTGTCTCTACGGATATCCCTGTCTCTGTGCGAGTTTGTTTATGTCCTCGTCTGTCTTTGGTTTATTTCGTTTTTGTTTTGTTTTTTTACTGGCACATACTGTTGACCCTTGGGGTCCTTCCGGAAGGCTACCCCCCAGGCTGGTGATGCGCACGTTCCACTATTTATTTATTTATTTGTTTCTGATTCTTTTGTTTTCTTGTATTTTATCGCTCTGCTAACCCTTGGGGTCCATTTATTTTGGTATACCTTTTCTAGGTACGTTAGCCTGTGACCACGGAAATTGACCGAGTCAAGTGCTGGATTAGTACGGAGAGATTGAGACAGAAGGAGGTACTGGATAGAGAGACCGGGATGGTTTTTAATGTGAAGACAACAACAACAACAACAAATTCAGCGTGCGGGTGAGGCATCATGCGGTGTTTATGCATTTGTTTAGATTCAGCCCTCACTCATGATGGGGGTACAGGACCTTGTCGCGAAAGCGAGACGTTGCCGCTGGATACATTTCGCCTCTAGGGATTGGCCTTACGTGCAGCCGTCGGTGGTGAGAATCGGGGTTGAGTACGGGGTCGAGGAAAGCAGTACACATCATTTGTATATTTGGAACGTTGTGTAGTATGCAAGCAGAGAAATAAGAAATTGCCGATTTAAGAAATTCAGCAGGATTTGGCTGCACGAAAAATAAGAAACTTGAAAATAGAAACTGAACGACATACGCTGAGTATATAGCCCACAATAAGAATTCGAGGCTGGACCTGAAATAAGCGTTTCTTAACTGCGGGCGCCAACTGCATAGTCAGGCNAAGAAATTGCCGATTTAAGAAATTCAGCAGGATTTGGCTGCACGAAAAATAAGAAACTTGAAAATAGAAACTGAACGACATACGCTGAGTATATAGCCCACAATAAGAATTCGAGGCTGGACCTGAAATAAGCGTTTCTTAACTGCGGGCGCCAACTGCATAGTCAGGCTATTCGATAAAGTTACACAATTAGACTAGTCAGCGCTGACTAGTCTAATTGTGTAACTTCATCGGATAAAAGATATACGCTCAGCTCGATAGCACCCGGCTGGATCACATTTTTGGGGTTTATGGCTTGGATCTCCGGGGACAGACCCCTCGCCAGGCGCTACTATTAGACTATATATATATATAATAATAATATACAAATGGTTTACAATTGGCGACAAAAGTTTCACGGACGGGTTCGAATCCCGGCTACTCACTTTCCCAAGCACCATTATGTTTTGTGCAGTCAGCGCCTGGCGAGGGGTCCGTCCCCGGAGATCCAAGCCGTAAACTCCAAAAATGTGATCCAGCCGGGTGCTAGCGAGCTGAGCGTATATCTTTTATTCGACAAAGTTACACAATTAGACTAGTCAGCCGCTGACTAGTCTAATTGTGTAACTTTATCGAACATAGGCATGGTAACGTCGACACCACGCACAAACATCATCAATAGAGAGAAGAGGGTTGGGCTCTTATGTGCATCTCATAGACAGGTGCCGCACACGTGCTACTCTGCTGCTCTGCTGTAGGTCAACACTAGCTAGTCTATAGTCTATAGTCTATGCGGTGCAAATAAAAATTTACCCGAACCGGCACATCAATGCATGTTCATCTAGTGTTCATCCCTAGTGTAGACTACTAGTAGTCTAGTCTACCCATCCACCCGTCAATCCGTCTATCCGTGTTCGTGTAATTTCACCCTCCAACAAGTAGCGGGTGGGGTCTTCCACCCGATAGCCGACAAGAGCAGTCAATGAGTATGATCATTGTTTGCGTGAATGTAGTATTATCGTGGTCCTACAGGTAGACGCTGACACCGTAATCAAAACACAAACCCTACAGGCCAAGAGCCCACCGAATCGACACCAAAATCGGCACTGCTATAACTTCACGTATATCCACGTATCCACCCACGCAATCTAGGAGTCGTTGTAGGGACATCTGGGCACACGCCAAGATACTATCTTACATAGACTGCTGCTGCTTGGCGCAGAGGAGTACGATGACACACTATGGGAGTACATGCATCGTACGAGTTCTGCGAGAACACAACCATGCCGACGATCGATATCTTGCGAGGGACGGAGTCGTGCGGACGTTCCTCCGACCTCCCGCATGGACGACGGCGTCTGCTTGGGAAGCAGCAGGCGCGCCAAGAGATGACTGGGATGATGAAAAGAGCTCCATGGTGAGGAGACAGGCCTACGTGGAGAATCTGTTGCGCGATTTTGGCTGTAAGACTGCGTAATCAAATATCGTTGAAGAGGATGCCAGGCCGACGCCATTCAAAGTCTTCGTGTATCACAGCAGTACATGGTGAGGGTCACCCGTAGTGCTACCGACACGCACTAGACTGGCTGTATCACTACATATCGCTCGCATGTTGGTCTGACGGTCCATTCCCTACCTTGAAACGCACGTTTCAACCTGTTGGTGCACCGGTCTCTACAATATGTGTGTGCCCTACGCTGGCCTCTGCCGTGTTACTGTAGTTCTTGTGGCAGACGCATGTACGAAGGACATGGCAGTCTACAGTGTGGGTAGAGAGTCCGATTTGTATGTGTTTCGTAATTTCGTACGAGCTGTGTCGTGAACTGGAGTACAGTTGCAGTGGTCAGTGCATACCGAAACGACGAGCCCACCTGCTGCTCGAGCACCGACTGAGAGCTTTCGTTTCCCATCATTTCATACTGGCAATACGTGATATGTACACAAAATGTGGTCTAGACTAATTGGCCGTGCCATCGTCGGGGAAGTCATGCTTTTTCCCGACCATCATGATGCTGTCTTCGCATGTTCAGACCCTGAAACTAAAGAGAGGCCTTGAAGTCTATTGCTTGTTTCTCAACACTAGGGGCGAGTCAAGACGTGTTGTAGAGTGTTTCAAAACAAGCATGTTTGTGTAACTCGAACGCAGCCTGGTTTTTGACGGATGCCCTGCGAGTACCAAACGAAAAAGACGCGTAAGTCAAGCACAGAAAATTCACACACAAGCCCTCCACTTGTTGCCTCGGGTAAATATCTACTTAATCCGCTTCACGTACCTGTCACACGGTTCGAGAGCAGACATTTACCTGCTCCAATCACAAGCAGGGGAGGCCGTCCCACCCAACCCCCAACTTCATGGCCAGCCTTCGCCTCGCGAGGGCCGGTGCGATCAACCAGGGGGTGTTCTTGTCCGGGTCTCTGACTAACGACGGGCACGCTCGGGTAGATGCCTTCGTCGACCGCTGGCACTGCAGGCGTTCGGCGGAAAGATCGGGGCTTATCCTCGCGGCGGTACTTGAACATCTAGCCAGGAGCGTAAGGTAACGGGGAAGGTCCTCTCCTCCAGACAGTCCTTGGGCATGCAGATAGGGAATGACAGAGGCGTGGGAGAGGTCAATCTGCAAAGAGGCACGTGCTTTTTTCGCGGATTTGTGTTTTCAATGTGTTTGAGAATTCAAGTAGCGTGCCTGCACGAATCGACCTGTTCATGTTGAAAGAGAAGGCATGCCACGCTCTCTTTCAATTTCATTCAAGAACTGGCAAGGCGCATCGGTTTGCAATCTGGGATCACAAGACGGCCTACGCAATAATGAGTCGCATCTAGATGCCCCAAACCGTTAGGTATTCATGACACTTTCTATCAAGCTACATTTGTTGATGCATTGTTCGAAAACCGCTCAACACGGGTGGTACAGCCTACCCCCGGTAGGGGCGGTACATTGAAGTGCACGTTCACACATCTACCACGCATTCACTCAAATACACTAAATGTGGAAGTAAAGGCACTACGTTCCACGGCACCCTTGCTGCTCATGTCGCTTCCTCGGTGTTTCGGCCCCGCCAACCATTCTTTTCAGGACTCGACTCCTCGCCGGCTACCTCGACCGCTGGAGGAGAACCCGCGCCCCGCTGCCCCGCACGCTCCTCCGGCCCAAGACCTTCCTCCTCCTCGACATGCGCCGTCGAGACAACCTGCACAAGGCCCTGACGGCGTGGGGCCTGCTGACCCGTCAGCTGCATGCTGACCGAGCCCTGACGAGGCGGAAAGGTGCTCGCGTCGCCCGCCAGCTGAGGCGGGGGGACGCGAAGTTGAGGGCGGCCGGCTTTTCTAGGTGGATCGAAGCTACTCGGGCACGGAGGGATGAAGAGAGTCGGCGGGTTGGGTGCTTCGAGCGGTGGAAGCTCTTCGTGCTCCTTTGCCAGGTGGGTGGACGTGGGGCTTTGGATCGGGAAGCGTTGATACCTGTTGGTTGAGGTAGCGTACGCATGCTTGAAGGTGCCGGGAACAGCAGGACATTCTTCTTTTTCGCATGGATAAGCTAAGTGTGTAATAGCACGACTTGTTTGTCACGTCCTTGCAAGATCGGGAACGGAGCGAACGTCGAGTTTCGTCTTGCCGAAGTAGGCGTTTTTCTTGTCAAGAATAAAGGACACGCACCGTGATGTGGGCGGCAAGTCGCAGGAAGCGCTTGACAAACCGCGTGTAAGGCGAGGGCTTTCTTGCAACTCGTGCCTGCATATCCTCGACCCTGTGCTAGCTTCGGCTGCCGGGAAAGAGTCCTTGATGAGCCTTGCACTATTCCCCTGCAACCTTCACTTGCCGCACAACGCGATGTAGCGGGTTTCGCATAGGTGTGCTTATTGTTTTGTCTCATCTCGTCGAATCCAGCAGGTGTCGAGAGTAGGAAACAGGCGTAGAGAGAGGAAGGGTTTGGAGGTAGTGGAGTTTGGACGTGTGTGTGCTGCAAGCAGTGCTCTCGGGTAGAGTACCCGAAAAAACGACTCTCGACGAGAAGTGTCCCAATAGTTTCCACGTCTCCACACCCCCTACCTCCTACCTTCTCGTCTTCAACGCGACGTTGCAACCCGCCCCATCTAACGGTTGTGTGTCACTGTTAATCACGTTCTGACGATAACAACACCGTCAAGCACAATTCAAGCTGGGGGGTCGAGCGCGCTATGCGCGTTCTCCGCCGCGCGTGGCTGCAGCACTTGGCTTTTCACCGCCTCTCGGCCTGGCACGCTGAGCGGGTGGCGGCGCGGGCGTTGCGCGACGTCCTGACCACGACCCTGTTGAGGGGCGCCTGGGTGGCGTGGCGGTGCACGGTTGCGCGCGACAACCGAAGCATGATGGCTCGACAAGCGTGGTGCGTGATTGAGGCACCCATTTACTGTTCGTATTTCGTATATAACCTAGTAGCATTGTGAGTGTTGAGACGTGTGAAAGTCAAAGGTTACGGACTGTCGAAATTTCTTTTTTGTCTCCGTTACAATTTTCCTGTTGCTTTGTTTGTGGGAAACGCATTGATCCACTACTACTACGCCACTACGGCCACCACCACCTTCTTGCTACAGAACAACGGAACGGCTGTCGTTCGGTATCCAGGTACTGTCTAGCGGCAAACTTGGAGGAAGGGCAACGCAAGAAAACTGCCGCTTCGGCACACTACCGTAGGACCCTCCTTGGAAAGAGGTTCCTCCTCTGGAGTGAAGAGTCGCAGCGGCAGCACTTCCTGCGGACGACCTTGCAGAGGTAGGTGCAACAGGCGTGCAAAGAGGTTTGTTGTTTCACTGCCTCAAAATGCGGAAATGGTGGTGTTGGGTGTGCCCGTTTCGACTAGGGTATTCGAGGCATGCAAGCATCCTGGGAAGCAAATGCGACCAAGACGAGGGCGCCGGTGTTGCTCTGGCATTTTCAATCGCAAGTCGAGCGCATACCATGCACATAACGCAAAACAATGCGGACCGTGCCGCCATGGAAACAATTCAGATATGTACCCGAATCAAGTGATCATGAACGCTATGACACCCGAGTTATTGTGAACTCCTCGTACGGTACGTGGAAAAAACATGAGCGCCCACCACCCAATAGCACTGGCTGAAAGAAGAGCAACGGGTCTCCGTCGACGAAGTGGGTTACCACGGCCAATCATCACTATGTAGCATCGCCACGACCGATTAATTGCTGTTTCGATGCCCGCCTGCAGATGGGCAAGGCATGTGGCCCTTACGAGGGAGATGCGCAGGGCCCGAGTAGCTACGGTGATGCGACTCTGGGGCGCACATACTCTGGACTTGCAAGACCAAGCGTTTCACCGCTGGAAGCAGGATGAGCTTGCCAGTAATCCCTCTCCAAGTCCATCCTCGACGGAGAGGAGCGCGGCATGTACGTGCGCTCTGTGGTGCCGACAGAAAGCTCTGCCTGGCGCACACTGACACAATATAGTCATCTTCCGCTACTACTGCTGTACATCGCTGAATCGACTCTCGCGCCACCATTCGAGATGTCTCTTTCATTTTTCTTGTACCGCCAAGCTGTCACGGAGTTGAATGAGTTCTTCTTCTGTAATCAACAAAGAGCTGTCGCGATGCACTGCAAAAAAATCGCCCGACGAAAATAATAGTGCGAGTTGCGTAGTTTTCGCAACACGCCAAACCATTCCTAATAGACTACTGTGCGCCACCCGCACCTGTGAAATCAACATGAAATAACCATCCCAGGCCCATCACCGCGCCCCAGTCCCACCACCTGCCGGTGCATACGGTGCCTGCGAAAGTACGGTCACATGGGAGGGCATGCTAACAAACCTCGATCGAGGTCAGCCAGGTACGGTAGACCAGACGTTAGAGCACACTCATCAATGAGCCTAATAATTGGCGACCATTACATTGAGGCGTTGGGAGGGCCTGGGAAAGTGATGTGGTACTGAGAAGAGTCTGTCTGATGCTTGAACGGAGAAGCAGCGGAGTGGAACAGGCGGCATGACCGGCGGCACCCTTCCTTCGGGTGGGTTCCTAAGGATGCTGGACCTCGTTTCTCCTGTCTACAACCCTAAGAGCTTGGCGTTTACGCTGTAACCCACGAGCAAATTACAACGACGTCATGTTGGAGCCCGTGTTTTGTTCTTTGTTGCGAGTAGACGATAGATAGTACGTCATCTCCCTCTCGGCCTCCCCCCCCCCCCCCCCCCCCCCCCCNCCCCCCCCCCCCCCCTCCCATTCCGGATGCCCTCTCGCGAAAACCAATACTGAAGAAGCAGAGCGGAGATGATAGTTGTGACGGAGTCAAGGTGCGACGTGAACGGGCACCTCGACCTCCAGCTCAGGTCGGCGAGGCGGACGATTGACAGGGCCCTGCGGAGGGCTGCCGCTACAACGAACTAGTCTAATACCACTAGCATCAGAGCACTCCGGATTGCTCGACTTCCTCGCGGAGTACAACCAAAGGCGATCCCAGGGGGCCCAAGTAGACTCGATGTAGCGGCCGTGTCATTGTGGTGCCCAGCTCCAAGGAAGCCTGGAGACGGAAGGGAGAACACGCTCCGAGTGGAAGGGCTCCGGACAGGACGGGGGGTACTGGTGTACCAGTAATGGTGGACGGTTTTCACGAAAAAGCAGAAAAGGAGTGTACCCGCCATAAACAAGAGAGCACTTGTTTTTCTTTGGTAATGAAACACGTGAACTGGGCATCACTTGAGGGACGGAGAGGGAGGATAGTGCTTGACAGGGCACGAACATGGCGTGTCATGCGTGGCGTCAGGTGCTGCCGGTGGGAGACAAGCCGATTCAAGGGGAACAAAACTCAAGGCACCGCCCGGGCCAATGAGCGCGTTGTTAAGTCCGCCGCACACATCGAAACGGTGGGCAGCCCGGCCGGCAAGCCGTGGCCTGTTGGCCCAATATCCCGTGTAACACTGCTGTGTAGTACCAGAGGCTCATCACTTCCGACATTTTGTTGCCACGAGAATCCAGTTGGCTAGTCTCGTTTTGGCAGGACCATCAACCTACTCGGAGCTGGCAATCACTTCAGGGCAATAGGCTAGTGCTAATGAGACTCCATCGTTCTAGACCACCGCGCGGGTACTCTCTTCAACCAAGGAAGGGAGTGTGCCACTCCACGAACACAACGACGACTTCCTCCACAAATCAGGTACTGCTTTTGGCGGCCTCCCCCCCTCCCGCTCCTGAGCCCAACAGTCTTCACTTTCCGAAGCTCCCTCGTCTTCCAATAACACGGGTGGGTGGGTCGTCCGCTACACAAAGCCACGCTACAATCGCCTCTCGGCTTCGACGTCGCCAACAAGGCCCGGGCGCTCCCCGACAAATGACTTTGTCCGCCGAAACTCATGGTACGGATGTGCATAGCAACGTCTGCGGCGCTGGCTGGCATCACCATCGTCGCGACCGCGTCACAAAACCCCACACATCGCCCACTGCCCATGAAGGCGCTCTTGTGCATTGAAGGTGAAAACAACGCAGGCATGCTACATGCAGCAGTTTTTCATCGTGAGGGCTTGGTCTCCTTCACAAGTCGTGCTAGATTGTTGGGAGGAGCGCATCCATACCCATCCGCAGACATGGTGCAGCAGCAGCAGCAGCAGCAGCAGCAGCAGTTACTGCCGTCTGGCTGCTGTGCGTTGTGCGACAACTGCAGCAGCAGAGAACTCTCCTCGAATGGACGTCATTTCCAGCACGTGTAGAGTAGATCTTACTATCCTGCTCTCTTGAGACAAAAAAACGAGCTTAACGCGAGAAGTGAAGTGTCCCTACGATAAGATTGTTGTAAAAAACGCGGACCGCTGTGCCTCTCGTACTGCTGACTCTAGATACATGGCTTCGTAGATATACTCCGTCATTCTGACGGCGACACGCGTACCGACGGGCACAATCTGTGTTTCTAACTAATGTTCATTGCTCAATTGATACATAATGAGGCGCTATTGTATGCCCAAACCAACCGTCAACCAACGGGTTCAATCCGAGGCCGGGTCGAAGAGCTGTATGCACCCGTAGCGGCCATTCACCATCCAATCTTCGTGACTTCGGGCGGCGCGCTCGGTCCCTTCTTTCGCCATCCCGCACCTGCATCGGCCGAGGCAGTCGCGGAGCCCCCCCGCCCCCGGCGCGTGTGCATATTGTTGGAAATGATGCGTCACGAAAGGCCGAATGTTGTGGGAAATGATCCGCCACACAAGAACAAGGGTCAATTGGGTTGAGATGCTAATACAAGTTCAACGGTAGTGAGATCCATCCGAACCGCGTCTCTAGGACAAAAAGGACAACGTTAGATCACTCGACGTCATAGACAAGGAAAAAACTGCACCATCGGCCCCGTGACAGGCGTCAATTTTTGCTTAAGGTGCCGATGAGTGAGTAGCTCAAACGACGACGACAACAACAACAACAACAACAACAACGACGACGACGACAACAACAACAACACCACCAACAACAACAACACGAACATCAACAACATGTCGACGGATGGGTCTCTGCTAGCTTACCCCAGCTCCGCCTTCAGCGTCCTCAGCGCGCACAGCCTGGTGGGGAAGTAGCCAGCCACGTCCGAGAACGGGGTGTCCGTGGGCCACATTCTATCCCCGATCAAGCGCCGGTAGTTGGCGTCCCCCTTCACGAAAACCATCGAGCTCTCGTCTCGGAAATCCTTTTCGTAGAGGAACAGCAGCGGCGGCAGAGGCATTTAGCGGCAGCGGCAGGAGGAGGGGCAGCACGTAGCGACAGCATTCTGTACCGTATGACTACCAAAACATGCGGGTGGACAGTGTACAGTGGGAGGGACATGAATGGAGGGAATAAGAGCGAAGGTGTAGGATGGAAAACCAGGTACCACTAGAATGAAGGGGGCCATTGCAAGCCCCCCCCCGGGGGCCCGACGCCCCTCCCTAAGCAGACCAGGTTAAACGTGTAGCCCCCGCACATAACCAATAGACCACGGCCTCGCCGATCGTCGTCGCTATTTGGCACATTGTTATCTCCAGTGATCCCCCTTTCCTCTTGGGCCAAAAAATCACAGCCCACCGCGCCGTCCCGTTCCACTTCCTACCTCAACCTGTTCAAAATGGGGTGACCCCGGCCGGTGGATCCAAAATTTTCACCGAAAGGTTGAAGGGCCGACGACCAGAAGAAGCGGGATGGAAAAAAAAAATACAAAAACAACTAATGCTGGCCATGTACCTGTTGAGCTCCGTTTTCGTGGCTCGGCATCACTGCTGTTGTTTCTTTTCTGTCAATATAGTCTTTTCGGGAGGTGAACGCCGCTGGTGGACAAAAGAAAGCAGGCGCTACGTCACAGGCTCTTTTTCGTCAAATCAAAAATGAACAAAACCCATATTGTACACCATCACGCCAAAACAATAGGACAAAAGCAAACACTGACCTTCCGGATTCGCGCGGGCATCTCCCACAGCGGCCTCGGCTGCGCCCAGAAGAAGTCTTCCCGCAGCTCCCACTTCCCGTCAGCGATCAGCTTCTTCCACCTCTCCCCTACCGCCTTCGCGCTGGTCATGGTCCGAGCGACGATGACCAGGAACAAGAAAGGTTACTTGCTGCTGCTCGCATTATGTTTCTCTTTCTGGCCGCTTGTATCGGAGGGAAAAAAAGGCAAATATTTCACAAGTCGTCGAGGTTGGTCGGTCGGCGTTTAACACGGCCACCGTCAACGCGTGACAGTTTGAACTACGTGAAAACCAACCACAACAACACTGCAGCAGCTACCAACAGCTACCAACAGCTACCAACAGCTACCAACATGAAACCAGTGATTCGAAAAGCTTTAATATTACACCATTCAAGGCACCCAGCTTCCGCATGAAGGCCACCAAGACTCTTGATCAGTACCTTTTCCGTCATGTAATACTCCACCACTGTTGCAACAAATCAAACGGAGGGGGGGCTGAAGTTCGTAGTCGCAGTTGCCGTTTGAAGTCAAACTTCAGATCAATGAACGAGAGAGCGACTTGTTATTTGGCGTGACTCCGGTACCTGTGTCTGTCTGTCTGTCTGTCTGTCTGTCTGTCTGTCTGACTGTCTTGTCTTCTCACCTGGGGAACTCGGACGCGTCGAGGTCCGCCAGGAGGTCGACCATGGCCATCATGTCCTTGGCCATGGCGTCGGACACGAAGGTCGGGTGTCCCTTGAGCTGGATCACCACGCGGCTGGCGGCGCCCCCCGTGGCCAGGCAGTCCGCCAGGCATAGGTCGCAGAACAGCTCGAATCCTAGTAAACAATAAAAGAGAATATCGTACGTAGACACCATGCGGGTACGCAAGTACAGGACGTGTTCGCGAGGTCGTCGTCGTCACAGAATCTTGGCGTAGGAGTAGTACTGACTGGCGACTTTCGGTGCAGAACAGCTCGAACCCTACAAGACAGTATTTCGTGCATAGATACAAGACAGTATGTGGTACGCAGGAGCGGTACAGGACGTGTGTGAGGTCGTCGTCGTCGTATGGAATCTTGGGGTAGGAGTAGCACTGACTGACGCCTTTCTGTGCGGTGTGTCGGGATGGTTGGAATGGTGCAAAATGACTGCGTGAGTCGCTGGAGTGTTGTGGTCTGCGTGGCCGCAAGTCATAGGGAGGCTCTGCCGATTGACGAAGCAAGCGCTCCTTCCTGGACTGTGTCACGCTCCGACGGGCGGACGTACGGTAGAGGTCTGCAGACGGTCGTGCCCACAAAATCTCGATGACTTTGTCGACGTCTCCACGACTCGAGCAGTCACGTGGAATAAAAACGACGCCAAACCGCCAGCAACACACAAGACAAAAAAGCGGAGATGAAGTACCTGGGAGCCAAGATCATGAACAGGACGGACTCCATCGTCAGCTTCCTGTTGCCGCTTTCATACGTCGCGAGACAAAACAAACACCCCCCCACCCCGATAGTCACCCTCCCTCGCAATCTAGACTTCAGTGGGTTGGCGCTGTTGGCAAAGCGCTGTAAAACACGCCACCCCAAATATAGCCCCCATAGTATGCGCTACCAAAGACGCGTGACGCATGGATGCGTGGAGTGAGGATT
>CACKRE030001244.1:0-14267 GCA_902602495.3 Ectocarpus sp. CCAP 1310/34 | reverse complement strand
TTTTTGTTTTGTTGTTGAGATGAGACACAAGCGCGCCTTCGCCCCTTGTGCTCACTCTCATCTAGCACCCATCAAAGCCTGACCAGGGAATCAGTTGATAAGAACATCTATCTACATTTCTCTTTTTAAAGCTCGCTCGGGCTNCCGATTTCACAGCAGTGTAGACCAACCTCTGTGATAGAGCGGTGACAGCAGTGTAACCTCTGTGGTAGACTACAAAGTCTACGAGCTACAGCAGCACCGCCACCTCCGCTGCTGCAGGACGCCACATTTTGTGAGAGGATTCATTCATACCATGCCTAGAAGCGTTTTACCTGCGAAGTGGGCATGAAACCTGCACGTTTGATCTATGCGAAAGTTTGTTTTGTCTTGGTAGGATTCGTAGTCGGATGAATGTAATCAGACGCAGAACGAAGAAGGCGATTTTCTACGAATTGATCCGTGTTTGGAAAGTAAATGAAGAGGAGTTCCACAGATAGGCTTGGTTCAATGGATTGTTTAATGCTTTGAGATGTGAGACGACATAATATGTACTTTGCGGGTGTCGTTGCGGCGAAGTGCTGAGAAAGGATGGACCAGAACAAGAAACAACATATTCGCCTGATTGAGAGCGTAGCATCTGATTGAGAGCGAGATTGCGCGATACGCTNGGGTAGCGGCTTGAAGCTACGGGCTAGCCCTTCAATTCAAGCTACACAGCAAGCTCCACCTCTCAGTGGTAGTCCGGCTACAGCGTATCGCGCAATCTCGCTCTCAATCAGATGCTACGCTCTCAATCAGGCGAATATGTTGTTAAGAGCGTTTTGCAGAGAAGGAATGAAGGCGATGAGACAAGACGGTGTGGGTGGGTTCAGGAACATTTGCATAATCGAGTTCTTGGTTTTTGTTTGTCATGGAGAAGTAGGATCCACGTTTTGGGTCGTAAATGGAATAATATTGACTTGCTTGCCGTATCACCTTTACGATGCATACGAGCAGGGGGGCTGTTAGATATACTCGTAGCATAGTACAGAGGGTTGAATATGGGACATGGATCTACGGAGATTGCAATTGGTAGATTGCGGAGGACCAGGGAGTTTCTACTTGGTTTAGGGCCGTTTTAAACGGACCGACTTTTTTGTCAAAATTTTCGACATTTGTCTTTCAAAAACTTGGAACCTGTGTGCAGTCATTTTAAACGTGTGACGTGGACTTGTGCAACTTGTGTAAAANGGCGCTGCCGCCACCAACACTCAGAGCGAGGATGGAGCAGGCCGCCGGCTAGGGGTAGCAACCACTGCTCCTACCCCCCCGGGAAAAGGAAAAAANATGACTCACACACAACCCTAGCTGACTTTCTACGGTGAGGGGCACTCGTGGTGCAGACGCAGCAGCCCTCGCGTGCCTCTGCAAGGGTACTTTGGAAAGTGCTCCAAATACTTTGAGAGGGTTGTCAAAAAGTTGGAACGAAGTGGAGCAAAGTTTTCGCGCCCAACTTCGTTCCAAATATTTTCGAAAAAAATGGACAAACGCCTACATACAGGTTCCATTTTTTTGACACTTTCAAAAAATTTGACAAAAAGTCGGTCCGTTTAAAACGGCCCTTACTCGGAGATTCGATGAGTGATCTGAATTGCGTGACGGATGAGTATTCTGCTTTTCTCTTCGGGTCCTCAGACACAAGTGTTCTCTGCTGTGCCCTCTCCCTCCCAATACAAGACTTTCTCATCTCGGCCCTAACTGCCCGAGCTGCCTTTCTCCACAAACCTTCAAGCTTCGGCCTACCCGGTTTACGCAACATCCCACAAGATCTGGTACGTGACCGGCACCGACAAGCCAAACATGAGGGTGACATCCCAGTAACTGGCGCCAGCCAGGATCCTCAACGCCACGGCAACGCGAACTTCCACAGCTATGGCGCCGTTGCGTGGCGATCGCGGTGCTGTGGGGTCTCCGAGCGACGCANCCGAGCTGCCTTTCTCCACAAACCTTCAAGCTTCGGCCTACCCGGTTTACGCAACATCCCACAAGATCTGGTACGTGACCGGCACCGACAAGCCAAACATGAGGGTGACATCCCAGTAACTGGCGCCAGCCAGGATCCTCAACGCCACGGCAACGCGAACTTCCACAGCTATGGCGCCGTTGCGTGGCGATCGCGGTGCTGTGGGGTCTCCGAGCGACGCACAGATAATTTTTGCAGGTCACACGAGTGTCAGAGGGGGCATGTTTGCAATCGCCAGCATCTAATTAGCAACCTATGACAGGGGAAGCATTTTCTCGACAAACTCGTCAGATTGCCGGCCCAGTCCACCTCCGGACTACGGTACCGAGACGGCTCTGTTTTTATCACTTACACACACACAATATCTTGCGCATGAGGAGCAGTGTCGAATGCCGTTGTGTCATTGCGGGATACTACAATCTGCATTGGCTCCCGACAAGGCATGGATTTTGTTTTAGTTGTGCCGGTGTGTATTGTGATCAACTATTATTACTGCTGTACGGTAGTCAGCGTCCCAAATAGTACCTCAGCGTTGTTCTCATACAATGACTGCTGCCGTACAATATGCATACTAGACTACAGCAGTACTGCTGTAGATATGCTGCGGCAATGCTGTATGTTCCTGCGTGGTGCCTCTACTTCAACGAGCGAGTTATTATTTTTGAAAAAGACAGCAAGAGCATACAGCAGTACAGTATTCTACAGCTGAATATGGTTTCTCCCCTGGTTTTGAGTTGCTCGTCCCCGGTTCTACATAGACTATATGAACACCAGAGGGAGCCTTAAGCATACGTGCCGTGGGCGCTGCATCTACACATCAACGCTCACCGCCGAAGTAGGCGTTGATTTTCAGGGAAGGGCGGTGTAGCTCTACGAGCTTGTGGAAACTGCCTTTCTCCATGCGGTACGACCGCCGTCAGCCGTGCCATTGATCGAGGTCCGCCTCGTGTTGGGCCCACGGAAGTCGCTTGGGCTCGTAGATGGGCTGCCGTTCCTGAGGGCAGTGGGCACGATGAGCTTCTCCTGCTGCCACGACGCCCGCCGCCACTGCTACGGCCCTCAGAGGACCCAGGACCGTTAATCTCTTGTCTTTCTGGGATGCATTCTCCTCGTCGACAGCTCGTCGACGGCGCTTTCCCTGCGTTGCGCTGCGGGGTCCTTGGGATCCTGATGCTTCCCGCGCTCAGCCATGGTGGTCGACTTGCCGTGGGAAGCACTCTGGGGTGTTGTTGGCGCTGTCTAGGTGTGGTGTGATGAAGGCAGTACGCGTGACCGGTGTCTGCTTCGGCTGCCCGGGAAAAGCGGGGCGTTTTTTCCCCGGAACCGTGAAAGGAGCAAGCCCCGAAAAATCCCGGCTCCCTCTTTTTCACGTTTTCGGGGAAAAACACCTCCATATGTGTTCAAGAACAAACGGTTCCGTGACATGTTCCGTGGTTTTTTTGTCATTAATAAAGGCCCTTACCCATTGGCCTTCGTGCTCTGAAATTTTCGGCGCGGTGCGCCCTCGTGTTTAGGAGAACGTTGCAACGATTATGACACAACTTGCGAATCCAAGAAAGTTGCGCGAGGCCGCGGTACCTACTTGTGTGCCGACGTTTTCACTGCTTTGCAGGGGGGGGGTTCGATCCTTTCTCAGTCGTTGGGGGTCGGAAGCTATGCAGGGACGGAGTCGTGCCGAATTTGTTCTCCCTCTGTTTGCAGCCCGACTTGTAAACCCTCCCAGACCAAACATAGAGCTACACCTTTTGCTTGCGGAAGCGCTGATTGTCGTCGGCCCAGTCATTGTCAATGTTGCGGCCGACTCGGTTTTCCAGACGACAATTTTCAGCGTCGTCCACGATAGGTAGTGCCCGCAAGAGATTCACTATCCAACTCTCTGACCACCAATGCATCGTGAAGTGGGTGGGTAACCCGCTCTAGCCGAAGGTGGGACCGGACAACAAGCGGTGGTTACGGTTTGTTCGTGCGGAGGAAAGATGATAGCGGAGTTCCCCGGCTACCGTCGGCTGGTTAGTCTACTAAGGTCGGTAGCCAAACCAGAATTCAATATGGAGAGGCAGCAATGCACTCCGCCATAGCCGCGCGAGCCAGGCACGTCTGAAGGTCGCCCGTGTCATTTTGTACCACCCTCTCACTGCCATAAATGAAAAAAAAACTTGCCTCGCCTGGTACCTGCGACCCCAGGGTGCAAGACCAAACGAAACCACGGCACACCGTAACGAACGCCAGAACGAACACGTAGCACAGAGCTGCTCTCTTGCTGACAATTGTTTGCTGTAAAACTCACCTTCTCCCTTGTCCTAACAAGCTACCCACATGTACAACCAGCACGATTTCAATTACTACCTCACCATCCAGCAATTCGGGTATGTTTCTTTGATTCAACCAAGACACCCAACGCAAACGCGACCGAGGAACCCCACGTGACGTTCTATCAACAAATACAAACCTGTGTACACGGACATGTTTCGCGCATATTACTGACAACGACGCGATGCAATCTACATGTAGACCGCATCATCAACCCTTGAACAAGCAACTCACATCAAAGGCAACCACACGTAACCCTCACATCTACACACCGCTGAAGCGTACACAATTCTATATGTTGATGGACTGCGGGACCTTGTCGGGAAGCAGCGTCGTGTACCCGAAGTTGGCGGCGGCCTTTTTGCCCTTGCCTCTCTTGCGCCAGGAAGACGCAACGAAGGCATTCCTGTCAGGCATTGGTTTATGAAAGGGAACAAATGTTTCTCGCCATGAACAAACAATGACAAGGATACTATACCGTCGACAGCAAGCTGCCCTAAGCAACACTCACGGTATCTACAGTCACGAGCTTCGAATTCACACATCAATGAAGACAGGCGACCGGATTCGATGGCGCGAGGAGAGAGCTGAGAAATAACAGCCTACCGCCCAAAAACAAAAATGAGAAGAGACGCGATGAAAGATGGCGCAAAGCCCTACGTGGTTACAAGGTTACTCCCGCTACTGCTGAACGGCGAAAAAGAGTCGTCCCTTCTACCGGTTAAACTGAAATCCACACACCAACGCGCACGTTCCGGCAGCATTCAGAACAACACTTAGCTCCGAGTTTCCCCTGTATGAGCATGAAGTGAAAACTACAATACCTGGAAAAGCCAAGCTCGCCCATGATGATGTTCGTCCGGAACCGCTAGACATCAGTAAGCACATGCACGTTACTACCCTGGTTTTGGCGTGGGACCTCCTCCCCGCTGCTGTTTCTGTACGTACATTGCAGCGGCAGTGGAACGTTGCATTTCGTGTTCAGGCAACCCGACTTACTCGTTAATCATGTCGGTTTCGATGTCCTCGATGGCCTGCTGGAACTTAGTGAGGGGGGCTTGGACACGTTTGTCGCTGAACTGGTTCGCGTCGTAGTCGCCCAGCCTGAACATTTTGTTCCCCACAGGAGAAATGACAAGTCTGTGTGTCAGCCCGCGCTTCGCAGCTGAACCAACCCTCTCCAACGAGTTCTGGTGTTACGCTAAAACCCGCTGGAGTGCAAATAGAACACCACCGTCTTTGCCCCTCAGCTGATTGCGACTGTTAGCGGTAGGCTCGACATGAACGATGGTGACGCCACCCGAACATCATTATGTCGTAGTTGTACACGCGCACCCCGTGAAGCAGCAATAACCATGGGATATGAAAAATGACGAACAGTGCCACCAGAACCTGGTATATTTCGGGGTCCGGAACTGATCCACACTCCCACGGCGTGAGTATCGAAAATATTTCCAAACATCTAAATAGACGGACGGAGGACGCTAAGATCTTGAACCGAAAAACAGGCGGAAACTGTCCGACCACACATTAATCGAGCAGCACAACGGCCAGCAATATCGAGGCTGAGCCACGCATCATGGTGAGAAAAGGGCTGAAATGCAACCATGTTGTTCACGGTTCGCGTTGGCTTCGTTTTGGTTGGGGCTCACTTGGTGTGGAAGACAGTGCCGAGAATGTTGCCGGTCACGACCTGTTCCGCTGCAATCTCGAGGGGTGGGAGATAGGCCAGGTACTCTTCGAAGCTCCTCTTCGTCTGGAAGCAAGTCGTAATGGCCATCGTCACGTGGAACACGCGTAAGTCAGTCGTGCGGTAGATCTGTGCCTTCATATTTGATCGAGAAACCGATCCCAGTCCCCCCCCTGCGATGCCAATTCGAAGACGAAATACGGAGATTTTCCGCGAACGCTCACCTTATCAGTGGGGGGTTGCACGTAGATCGAAGGGGGGTTGCTGGGCACGAACGACATGATGGGCTGCTGAGGGAAGTTGACCGCGGCGTGCAGGACGCTCGCCGAGTAGATCAGACTCGCCAATACCTACGATATAGGTATAGGTCGGACAGAGAATCACAAGAGAATGACCTTAATAGCCGGATCGGAGCCACGAGAGGAGTTAGTAGTGGCCAGACACATGATTCAACCTCGTGCAAGAGGGTTCATGACTCCGTCCTGGGACAGGGTAGAATGGAACATGCGCACCCCCACATGGTGCCGGAAAACGGTACACCGTGAAACTTTATGGCCAGGGAAGGTCCTCTGCTGCCTTCATGCCGTCACCCGGCATGTGGCCAGGACAACCGCTTTCCCAGCGTTATCCTCTTGTGGCCCAGTTGATCCGCACCTCTCCTCGTTGCCACGTCCCTCCAAGCATGGCACGGTTTCCACTTGAAAAGGCATGCAATGACCAGGCGATCGCTTCTCGTCAGGAACATCAGGAACATGTTCTACAATAGTTCACCCCACCACTGCCAAACAGCCAACTGCTCTTGTAAACTTGAGGGTACTCACCATACATTCAAAGATGAACACAAGACAGTGGTGGGAAACAAACACAAAGAATGAGCGTAACCATCCTCACCGCAAAGCGCTCAACTCCATTTTGAACGGTTCGTCTCAAGGTAGATGCTCCCTTCTAGAAGAAAAGATCCGTGACTTGGGGCACTACTCCCGTACCAACCTAGGCCTGGCTTGTTACTTGCCTTCCGGAGCCACTCAGCGACAAAGTCAAGCCGCGTGGCAAGAGTGAACCGCTCTGACGAGTCGTAGTTGACCTGTGTACACTGCCAGGAATCACACTGTAGTCACTCTCGGCAGGGTGAGGTCGGGCTGTTGAATGAACGTGAAAAGAACGTTAACAACAACAACAACAACAACAACAACAACAACAACAACAACGAACCTTAGCGAGGAAGACTTTTTGGTCCGTGGAATTTTCCAATTCCGCAAGCCATTTCAGCTCTCCCACGGTAACGAGCTCCTTCACGAACGCCTGCAGGATGGCGGGGGTAGTCGGATGCCAATACACTCGACTGAGCCAACACGTTGACTGCCAATAGGTGGCGAACGGTAGTGTGGCCTTGGCCGAACGGGATCGCAAGCATGTCGATAGGAATTCATCTTGTGTCGCTCTTAGCTTTGCGTACCACGAAACAGGAGGGCGCCGACAACCCTCCAACCACTACGAATCGAACCAAGTGTAGTCGTACATCGACCAATGTATGGGTTCGAGCAATCATCACTGAATCTGGTCGGTTTCCTCTTGTGGCAGTCGTACCCTCCAAGCTCGCCCCCAAGACCCCATTACAAAACTGTTTTGACGACAGTCTCAGAGCGAACGAATGAAACGAGTGTAAAGGCTGCCGAGCTGGCTAACAACATAGCCGGACGAGTACGAAATGAAGGTAAAGTGTGGATGACAGGTGTAGAAGTGCTGTAACCATTCATTGTTGTTGCACATACAAAAGTAGGACCAAGATACGATCCTAACGGAGGATCTTACTGATGGTTGATCAGTAAGAGACCCGACTGTGGATGCATCCCTCTTGGCGCCACCTGTGGAGCTTGGGAATCCGAGACCCTCGGGCTTGGTCTCCCTCGCCCCTTCGGCGGCTCTCTCTCTCTTGTCTCTCTCTTCTGAGACCCTCTCCTCTCTAAATCTCGACGAAGAAAACTGCCAGCCCTTAGTAGTGGGAAAAGACTACTGCGACCTGGGCCTCCCCCCTCAACGAGGGAAGCCAATGTCCTCATTGGCGTCGACGAATTAAAAAATACTCTGCTGGTACTGGAGGTAGAGGTGAGAGATGCCGAAAAAATCAGCCGTGCAACGCCCTCGCGATAAGGCGGACGCGGCGGAGGAAAAGAGGCTCAAGGAGCAGCAACGCCGCCTTGAGCTGGAAGCTGAGCTAGAGCAGCTCAAGCAACGCCTCGCCGCCAAACACCCGACAACCCCGCTAGCACGTGGGACACCCTCGGAACGCGTGCCGGCTTCACGCCCCTCGGGTGATAGCAGCCTTCTTGAGGAAAAGTCGGATGACCCTGAGGGTGCCGACCTCGCGAGTGCCACCAGCGGCGGTGAAGATGGCGGTGATTCCGGTGAGCGCGACACGTTTGTTGAGGGCGAGAGTGGAGACGAGTATGAGGATGTTCCTCCTGCCGCCGGCCGGGAGCAGCAGGGGCGTTGGGCCGATGAGGAGGAACCAGAAGATGAGGAGCCCGAGGTTCTTACATATCCGGCTGTCGCACCCATTGTGGAGATGCTGAAACAGCACCACCGTGATGGGACCGAACCTCCCGAATGGCTCATGTCCATTGTACTGCCCGCCAACTCGCGAAAGGTGAATACTGTAGGTGGTAGCATGCCTGCTGTCCGACACGAACCCAACGTTGGTAGCGAGGGTAGTGCCCGCCCGAACCTCCGGCGTGACAACAGCATACCATCTAATTTTGCTTCACAGCAGTCACCTATCCCGTCTCGGCAATTAGTAAACGATCTTTCTCCGCAATCCGTAGAGACCCCACGAGAAATCGACAACACCAGCAGGACTAGCGACCCTCTAGTGATGCCGAATGCCTCACCTACACACTCTACTGTGCGCGCTGATGAACACCCGTCAGCGCACACTACGGGTACGTCTGCTCGTTTCGTCTTAAAACCCGCAGACCTACCCAAAGATCTTGTTTTCTCAGGGGCACCTGGGCAAGATATTGTAGAACTTTTGGCGCAATACCGTGCACGTGTGAAACTGAACTCAGTCGACAACTGCCCTGACCATGTAGTCGACCAACGTGCTGTGCGATACCTCCCGCTTCTTCTGCGAGGGGCTGCGTACGATACCCTGTTGCAGTTGACCCAGGGAACGCTCGAGTGGCGTAACGCAGAACAGTTAGCTGAGCTTCGTGCAAAGGGTGCAAGTACTCGGCCGGTGGCTCCTTCCTCCTGGGCCGAATACTGTCACGCCCTTTACTTTCAGTTCTCCGCTCCCAACCGCATTTCCATTTTGGCCCGACAATTTGCCACTTTGGAACAGGCAGTAGATCAGTCCGTGGATACCTATGCATTGAGAGTCACACAAGCACGCGCGCGCCTTATTGCGGAAGCTACTCGATCCGCCCCGCCGAATATCAGCCCACACGAACACGCATGGGATGTATTTACCACTGCAACGTTTGAGAACGGCTTAATCCCAAAAATCAGAGTGGAGACTGTTCGAGAAGACGCAACTATGAGTTTCCAAGAAGCTCGTTACCGTGCAAAGAAGCACGAGGCAAACAATCTAAAAGGCATTTCTCCCACAACCCTCGATATTGCACACGCTTCGGCTGTCTCACATGACCGGCCACAGCTGCGGTCCACGGTGGAGGCTCACACCTCCGAACTCCGGGAGTTGGCTGCTGAGGTCAAGCACCTCAAGTCGCGTGATGCCGCCACAAGCAGCCACCCCCGGGGACCGTCGCGGCGCGCTAGCAGTAAGACAACGCAACCAAAGCGCACCTCGGGGTCCACGCAGACGGACAAACCGAGAACTAAGCAAAAAAGGCACTGCGACTACCCCGGGTGTCCCAACCCCGACACACACGACACTGACTACTGTCACCTTCGCCAAAAGGAGAGGAAAGGTGGATGGGAGCGCCGACCTTTGACGGGATGATGGGGCCCTTCAAGGGACCCCTCGCCCGAAGGGAGCAGGACCACCGATGCAACAGTAGTTGAGAGGAGTGAGGTAGCGCGAGATGCCGTACTTTGCTCAACTAATGTTGCCATGAAGGGTGGAAAAACGAGGGATTGCATTTTGCATCGGGCACGAGAAGTGGATAGAACTTCAGGCCGAGTTTTTGATAGGAATAATTCTGTTACACGTAAGGAGGTTGTGGAATCGGTTGGTTCTCCTCTGGTAGCAGAAACACCTAGCAAGGCACCAAGCAAGGGACTATTTTTCAGTAGTGCAGGGAAACGTCGAAGAGGGAAAAAGACTAGTATCAGACCCTTAGCAGTAGCCCCGCAAGTACGACATGTTCCGCCTGGAGAGCCTTTGAATAAAGAAATTAAACCCTATGGGTTTTCGCGTGCGTTGCGTCGTGGTTCACGATTTGCAGCTTTTCACGCATCTGCGTTGAGTAAATATCCGAAATTTCCAACTGCATTGGATTCCACATCGAAACGGGTACATATTCCCGCTCGAGTGAACAACCACCCTGTGTCTGAAATCACAATCGACACAGCCGCTGATGTACCTTGTGTTTCAGCGAAATTTTTGCAGGAGCACCCCACACTAAAAAATAAAACGCTTTGTCCAGTTCCACCTGGAGCGATACAATTAAAAAGTGCTGACGGGTCACCTCTTGAAATTTTGGGATACCTACGGTTCAATCTCACACTAGGCGATATCACGTTGCCAGTAGAAGCATTGGTTTTACCGAACCTGGGTCCTGATAACATGTTGCTAGATAACAGCATCATGAATGCCTTTGGCGCCATTTTAGACTGGTGTGGTGAAGAATTATCTTTCAAGAATTCTGTGCTGAAAATACCCGCAACCCACCGTCGAACACGGGATCTAACACATCCACATGACAGTGCATCAGCACAAGTTTCCGTTGTGGCACTGGACCCGTCCGAAGGAGCCGTGCCAGTATATCTTTGTAGGAAGTACTGCGTTCCTCCGAAACATGAAATGGCGGTTGATGTCGTGACTAGCCACGCCCCAAAGGAGACTACTCCTGCAGTAGTTGAGCCACGAATTATCACTGCCGACGATATTGAATCATCTGATGATACCCCTCGAGCATTCCGTCACATCGTTGTCGCGCGAACAGTCTGTAACTGGTCTGCAATTGATAAGACAGCGATGGTCCAGATAGCTAACCCGTCTGATAGACATGTTCACCTGGATCGGGATACTATATTAGGGTATATTTCTCCAGTTAAGACGGTGTCTGAAAAAACGATTAGCGCCGTCAACGATGATCATCAGACTTTTAGGAAAAAGAGAGATGAATTGAACAAGGCGATGAAGAAAGCGTTTTCGGATACCACATTCTCGCCCCAACAATGCTCTCAAGTTCTCGATTTATGTGCCCGTTACAGGAATGTGTTTTCCCTATCGCCGAAAGAACTGGGGAAATGCACCTTGACCGAGGCAGAATTTCCGCTCGAGCCCGGTACAAAACCAGTTGATCGGGCACCGTACCGTGCAAACCCACGAGCACAAGAAGTGATCGATAAATGTACAGCACAAATGGAAGCTGATGATATCATTGAACAGCGACCGAGTTCTTGGGGATCGGCGGTTACTATTGTAGCAAAAGCCGACGGAACCCCTCGATTCTGTGTGGATTATCGCGGTACCATTAATAAGAGTTTAATCCGAAAGTCGTGGCCTATGCCCGATATTAATGCCCACATTGATACAGTAGGTGGAGCAAAGTTTATCACTGTGTGTGACGTGCAGAGCGCGTACCACCAGATACCCGTTGCAGCAGCGGAGCAAGAGAAGACCGCCTTTGTAACTCAAAAAGGAAAATGGGTTTTTAAACGTCTCCCTTTTGGAATTGCGAACGCCCCGTTTTTATTTGCTCGCATGATGTCATTAGCATTTGCACATTTTGGACCCCGAAGTGGCCTCCTTGTTTACATGGACGACATCATTTGCTGTAGTTCGACTTGGGAAAGTCATCTAACATTGTTAGAAAATACATTTCAAGCCCTTCAAGCCGCAGGGCTCACATTAAAACCTTCCAAGGTACAATTCGGGCCAAGGGAAGTAAAATATTTAGGTCACATTTTGTCTGCGAAAGGGATTCGAATCGGAGACGACCGCATTAAAGCTATTGTTGACCTGCCCGCTCCTAAAACGATCAAAGAACTCCGTTCAGTTTTAGGCATGATAAATTTTGTGAGGAAATTTCTCCCAGATTTGTCCACGGTGGTAGCGCCGTTGGTAGACCTCACTAAAAAAGAGCACGTAAAATCGATTGCAAAACGTTGGCGAAACGAACATGATGAGGCGGTTGCGACAGTCAAACGACTGCTCACGGAAGCACCTATTTTACATTTTCCCGATTTTACAAAAGACTTCGTCGTACACGTGGATGCCAGCGAAGCAGGTGCTGGAGCTTTCCTTGCGGAGCAAACAGGAGATGACCTNCACGTGGATGCCAGCGAAGCAGGTGCTGGAGCTTTCCTCGCGCAGCAAACAGGAGATGACCTCAACATTATTGCGTATTTCAGCCAACGATTCAACAATGCTCAGCGCCACTATTCCCCAACCATGAAAGAATGTTACGCCGTCGTACTAGCAATACAGCACTGGCGGCCCTATTTATGGGGCAGACATTTTGAAGTTGTGACGGACAATGCTGCGTTGAGATACATGTACACCATGCAGGACACTTTAAATATGCTGACTAGGTGGGCTATCGCTCTGCAGTCGTTAGACTTTACCGTGCGACACAAGCCGGGGAGGTTACACGTTGTTCCGGACACCTTATCTCGGTTGTTTGCTTTTGAGTACCAGCAACACTAAGAAGCCCCGAAACTAACACCGATTTGTAGGAATGTCCCCAAGGATCCTGCTTTGCATGTAGCCGTACCGAACAGACCTTATCAAGTGGCCGCAGACCGCCTGGAAAAATTGAAACCAGTGCAAAGTGATCGCGAATTGTTTACCATTAATTCGGTTTACATCAGCGCGACCCACGTTTTTGAAACAATGAATCGAGACATCTTGCGAAAAAAACAAGCAGCCGAGTATGGGAAATACATCGACTATCTTGTGGGGGAAAACGCACGAGTCCACGACAACGAAACAGCAACAACCATGTCCTATTATTTTGTACGAGACGGATTGTTGTTCAAATCGTATTTACCAGGTTACCTCAGGAAACGGAGTACTCTCACTGATTAATTAGTATTGCCGCAAGCTCTCACGGGCTTAGTTTTGCACGCTCACCATGATCACGTTTTGTCCGGAGGTCACCTAGCATCTAGACCGACTTCTGACAAGATCCGCCAGAAATATTGGTGGCCGAACATGAGTCGTGACGTTCGTACTTGGTGTCAGGAGTGCCAAGCATGCCAACGTCGGAAAACCGCGCACAATCGCACCAAATTGCCAACTGGACACGTACCAGTACAACGACCGTTCGAGCGAGTTTCAGTGGACTTAGTTGAATACAAGAGCGAATCGATGTCAGCCGCCGGCGTACGATGCAAATATGTCCTATCCATGATGATGGACCATCTAACCCGATTCACCGTGTTGATTCCGATTCCGAATAAATCAGCTGTCACAGTTAGTTGCTCAGGCTATCATCGACCGCATCATAGGCATTTTTGGACCGCCTGAGATGTTGCATTCTGATCAAGGGCCTGAATTTGAGAGTAGTGTGATCCACCAGTTACAGAGTATTCTGAACTACAAGAAAACCCGCACAACACCATATCGTCCGCAAGGGAATTCTGTATCGGAACGACTACATTCAACGATGCACGCAAAGCTTGCCATGCATAATTCAAGAAGCGTGATAACTGGGCATCGCTACTACCTTTCATACAACTGGCGCATAACACTTCTTTTAGTGCTACCATGCATGACACTCCATTCTTCCTCATGTTTGGCAAACAACCACGACCACCTGTCGATATCATTCTCGGCATTCCTCATGTAGGATCAACAGCCAATACCGAAGAACTTGCGAAAAAAGACACGCGGGAAAAATTACAAATTGCTTTCGAATTAGCGCGCCGAAACTTAACGGAACGTACAAAAAAGCAAGCGGCGAGTAATTCAAAACTTAGACCGATTCCCGTGTTTAAAACTGGCGAACAAGTACTGGTATACAGACCATATGAGCATTCAGATGGCCCCAACCCGAAATTGCTGTTACCTTGGCGGGGACCTGTTTGGGTGCGGTAGCTCGTCAGAGGCCGAAAGAGAAAGAAGGTTGACTCAAGACCTTGTTGCTTAGAGAG
>CACKRE030001243.1:9358-23935 GCA_902602495.3 Ectocarpus sp. CCAP 1310/34 | reverse complement strand
AATTGCAGATGTACCTCAGAAAACTTTCACTTTATGTCTCATACTCTACATAAATATTAAACCAATACGAAGTACAACAACATATGTAGGACTTATTTCTACTGTCACTTACATCGTAAAAATATCTCCTCTTCAATTTGAAATAAAACCAATGACAATCCTCATGGTATCCTATATGCGTTCGTAAGTTTGCTATAATACTACTTCGTATTGGTTTAATATTCATGCAGAGCATGAGACATTAAGTGAAAGGTTTCTGAGGTACATCTGCAATTGTCGGAAGGCAAAAAATCAAAACATATATATATGATACTAGATCGGGAGGTGGAATGGTTTTTGTTGAACAACGTACCTGCAGTAGGCTCGTGCGTTGCTACCATTGGTCCGTTTACTGCACAGCAGTATTTGTTTTGTTTTTCTTGTTTTTTTTCTTCAAATTGAACTCGTGTCAGTTGCTAATCCCAAAATCTAGCCAAGACTCGGTCCGTGGTCACAAAAATGCTAGAGCCATCAGAAGATCTAAAGCACACACACTATTAGCAAGAAAAGGGTACGCAAGCCCGAGGAGGTACACCTGCAATCCCTTCAGCACGTTTGCATGCTCACAACTGAACTACACGCCCACACACTACAAATCGACTACAGCAGCAGCATCACCCCCATTGTCCCGCATGTAACCAAAATGAATGTTTGTCGACTACAGCGTACTGCTGTCTGAAGTGCTGTCTGTACAACAATAACTTCATGGTGCATGGTACACAAGCTCGGGGCATGCAGCTGCTGTCTGAAGTGCTGTCAGAATGAGTCCGTGGACATCCAATGAAGAAGAACACCCAACCAAAGCCATCATTGCAATTGACAATCACCCGAATCTATCCAGATCATCTGTGTTAGGCACAGCAGTGTAAACATCGACACTGGCTAAGAATCGTTCCACATTGAAGGGGTCTTCCACGATGCAGGTACACAATAAAAAGCACCCGGGTTATCCGCGCCATCTCTGTGACGTCTCTCTACAAAACCAGTGACGTCATCACACTCACCCAACACCTGTATTCAGGAAAAAAAAGGAAAAAAAAATGACCACACAAGAGATGTTTGTCCGTGCGCCACGGTTCGATGCCGTCCGCCTGCTCCGGTTCCGCTGCTCCGGTGCCGCTGTGGCCAGTCATAGCACGACCAAACTTGACCCGCTCCGCTTCGTACACGCTCTCGTTGCTGTCCATTCCAGTCGGTTCCTCGCTTTCTCCCTCGTTGCATTTAGGGTTCTTGGTCCAAAAATTCTCGCGCCGAAGGGTCAACCAGCCTAATCAGCTCGTCACTTCCTGTCCCCTCCTCCTTTGATAGCAAAACCAGGTGACTGAGAGAGTACAGCTCCCTCTAGCAAACCTAGGGCCGGGTACGTAGTGCCCGTCCACCTTTCTGATGACGTCTGCCTCCGCGCACAAGGATAAGATGGGCATTGCTGCCTGCACCGATGGCCTGGAGGCCCGTGCATCTGCACCTTTGTACCTGACGCACCAGTGCCGACCCAACTAAACAACTACGCACGCCTCGCGGCTGGAGCGCCGCAGCAAGAAGGTGTCGGTCCCTTGAGGGTGAGTCTAGCCCTGCTCGCTAGAAAGACCCCCCCCTCGCTATGGGTCATGCCTACGCAAAACCTTGCCGAGGCAGCAAGGGGGAGAAAGAAGTGTATTACAATGTACTGATTGAGGTGTGGGGGGCGCCAATCAATGTGACTCCGGGGGAGAGGGAGGGGTGTGGTATATTACTAGATCGGGAGGCGGAATAGTTTTTCGTTGAAAAGCGTACCTGCAGTAGGCTCGTGCGTTGCTACCATTGGCCCGTTTACTACACAGCAGTATTACAATATATTGATTGAGGTTTGGGGGGCGCCAATCAATGGATGGACTCCGAAAAAAATAAGGTCTCGGAAAAAAAGGACACCTCCACACGGACTCGAACCCATGATTTCGAGAGTCAATGTGGCCTTCACCGAGTTCACGAAGTGAATTGGCTTGTTTTACAACGTCATTGCCAAGCGACGAAAACCCGATCCCGATGGCAAACACCGAGGGGGGGGATTGTTTTACAACTTCGTTGCCAAGCGACGAAAACCAAACCCCGATGGCAAACACCGGGGGAGAGGGAGGGGTGTGGTATACTAAAAAACAGCGCTAGCAGCGAAAAAAGAAGAAATGTCTGCTGTTGTGCTTCGCTTGTTGGTTCGAGCTTTGATCGAGAAATCTCAAAAAGCGCTCAAGCGTGTGATGGGTAACCAGTCTAGCACGGGAGGCACTGGTTGCACACTAGGCCTTCGCGCACAATAGTGTAGCGAGGCGTACAGCAGTACATGTCGCACCAATGGTGGTGCGTAGCAGGGTCTGTGTGTTGTTGGTGTCATGTGCCCCTCTCCGCGGAAAGAGAGAGAGAGGCTGCTGCTGCTGCTGCTGCTGCTGCTGCAACCAAATTTTTATCTCTCCTCTCGCTTCCTCCGCCGATAACTAACAGCAGCAGTGTATGGCACACCCTTCTCCCGTCGTCTCGCCCTCGTTGTGGTCTGTGTCTCCCTCTCCCTGCTTATCCATGTCTGGCTCTGTGTGTGTGTGGTGTGTGGTGTGCGAGGCTATCTGTCTTGGATCAAAATCAAACGACGCCTCCTCTCGGTGTTGCAAGGGGCCAGAAACCTCCCTGCTTCAACTTGGGTATCGACGCTGCACTATCTCGACGCACCGAGCACAGATTGAAAAGGTAGCAGTTGGGGCAGCTCGGGCAAAATATTACTTATAATAGTGTGAGCACGTCTTAGATTGTAATTTGGTGCCCTAGACGGTGAAGTGGGCTGGAATCTGCTGGGTAATCTATCGAGGCTGGTCACAGACAACAGACAGACAGACAGACAGACAGACAGACAGACTTACTTGAGCCCGTTTTCTCCCCCCTCTTCAACAGATTTTTTTTTTGAAAAACAAGAAGCGTCCCTATCGGGCCACTTTTCTTCAAAAACAAACTATCACCAATCAACCACAAGGCAGCCGTCCCACGGGTTTCGGATGTTCTCTCACTTTCGCCACACTGTGATGCTTGCAAATCATGGCTGGCTGTCTCCAAACCCAGTACAGAGTGCCTTTTGTAGTGCGGGATGTATAGTGCGGTTGCCCGGTGTGGTGCGGGCGGAATTGACTAGTACTAGTACAGACAGATGGAATGATCAAGATGGGCAATACATTGAACAGTGCGGGTACCCGCTCTACCATAGTGCGAGTGAAAGCGCTTGAAACATACCCGCACTGCTGTAGAGGGCACCCGACTGTATCCTTTGATCCTCCTACATGTGAGTACTCCTGTATGATCGTTTCTTAGCAAGCAAATGAACGAGGAGCATCGCGTATAACGAGTTTCTTCTCGTCGACGCTGGTTCATTCCGTCTTCCGCGAGCTTCCTCCGCGTCTCCAATATACCATCACAGCATTATCACAACCGGATGATTTCATGCAGTCCCGACCTAATTTTTTTGCTTGTGTCGACGTCGACATGTCCTCAGGGTACTTCGCTGGTCTGCTATCTTCCAGCTTCATGGTTGGTCGTGTGATCTCGGCATACTTCTGGGGGATCATTGCCGATCGGTGCGGCCGTCGCCCAGTCGTCTTGCTCTCGCTGGCATCTACGGGAGGGCTCGCCGTGGCCTTCGGGTTTTCAACAACGTTCTTGTGGGCCCTTGCTTGCAGGTAGGTGCCTCAACCCTGGCTGGCCTCGATCTCGTGAACGTCCAGCTGCAGAGTGTTCTTACGTTTTGCAAACATTAGGCAAATCTCTTGAATCTTGAATGGAACAGAGATAATTGTTCAGCACGGCTGTTTGTGATGAAAGCAGTCTACTCTCTGTTTTCTTCGCGGAGAGTAACGTGCACCCGAGTTTCTTGAAGAAGTTTCGGGAGAGGCTGAACTCGAACACATTAGTAAGTGCCCGGCAACAGGTTCGCATGATGTTGCATTTGATGTAGGAGTAACTCTGCGTGACGAGAGAACCGACTCCGTTCCTTTACATACTGTGGACGTTCCCAGGCGCTGGTAGAATCAATGTTGATCGGCGATCGTGGGCTGCAAGCCACCATTTGGTAGGCTTTTCCCTCTGTTGTGCTCGTCGGGTACGAACTGGATCGTCCAAGAAACCTGTATTGTAGAGCGTGAAGCGATTGTTCTGCAATCGCTAGGCTGGCTCTAGGTTTCCGGTGACATGCAAGCTTTTCATCAGTCACTGCTCGCGTTTACAATGCGGTTGGTAGTCCACACGATGGATGTAATGGTCGTTGAAAGCACGGAATCATCGACGACCACTATGGCGGCGCCGATCCATCGCTCACACGTGGTCGCTTGTCTTCAGGTTTTTGTTGGGGCTGCTGAACGGGATGACGGTAATTTTTCCATCACTAGTCTCGGAAATCTGCGGCAAGGAGCACGAAGTCGTCGGGTTGGGGGCAGTGACAAGTGAGCCTATCGCTTGCAGGCGTGGTACAGCGTGTTTCCGATACCTGATGCATCGTAACATCTACGTCGAACTACGGAGCTACCTGTAATATTCGTGGGGTGATCCGCCATTCATCGTCCGTGCTTGCACGGCCTTTGTGTGCGTTTTTGGTTTTCTGTGTGCCCTCAAGGTTGTTTGTTGATGTGTGAATCACAACCAACACTGGTCTGCCAACACGACGAGCGATTCACTTGACTTGGCATCCCCTTAACAACGATACCATAATACGACATGGTAAATGCAAATGGTTGAAGAGTGTGTGGTACATGCAATGTATCGAAGCCCTTGATGGCGAACTTCATTTGTTCTCTCGAAACCGCGATATTCCGATATCAGAAGAAGCGGGAGCGTGTTGGGCACAAATATCAGGTCTCCAGGACTTGTTGAGAGGGTTTTATCAAGCACAACCTACCCACCACCGACGACACATCTCTCTCCAGTCGAAGAAGCTTGTTGCAAGCGCCGTCAAAGCAAGCATTTCTCAATGTGTCGGAGAGGGAGGCCAATCAAGAGCCAGCTAGACTGCCTGATGGATGGAAATCAACACGTTATTCAAACGCACTTCTCAGCGGCCTGGTCTCTCGGCGCATTGCTGGGCTCTGGGCTTTGCGGCGTTCTTGCGGAGCCGGCGGATCGCTACCCTTCGATTTTCACGGAGACTGGCGTGTTCGGGAGGTGCGTAAGCGTCAAAATATTGAGAGTCATACAACACCCCCGGAACGTGCCTTCAAAGCTCCACCACGTGGCACATAGCTACATAGCGGCATTTGTATCTGGGGGGGCTAGTGGGATAGGCTTGCCCCCTCCGCGCCGTGTCAAAGCGCTTTCTTCCCCCCCGAACGACACATGGCCCACCCCCGCTTTGGGCGGCGAATACTGGGAAATACCGTGCGGACTTCCTCCTCCGCTCGTCCTTATGACAACATCGAAGCAACGCTCCGCACTATACCGGGATATTGTTGTCTCATCCAGACTCGCTGAAATATCGGGCAGAGTGTAGTCTTGCAACGGACGTGGCCCCTGACGAAACGAAGGGATCTGCCTTCCGAACGGTGGGTCGCATGCCCTGTATATCGTCGTCTCATGCCCCTGCCGGGATTCTCGCCACTCAAACATTACCCCGGGAGCTGTTGCATGCGCTATTGGAACGAGAGAAGCAGAAAATTGTGTGCGTGTATACACCCGCACCCACCATCAAGCAGGTTGGGTTAGTACTCCCGTGCGCTACGCTTTCAGCAGATCTACGTTTGGCCCGCCACTCGTCAGGTTTCCTTACCTTCTTCCCAACCTCGTCGGGGCCGGGCTGGCGCTATGTTCAATTCCGCTGGTGTTCTTGTTCCTGCCGGAGACGCTACCCGTTCCTGAGGCGGCCGGCGTCCAATTGTGAGTGCTGAGAAAAAAGCATATGTACTACCTCAAGAACAAGAGGGCTGTCATACCGCGCGGTAGTGTTTTGTTCCAGTTCTCGCGGTCGCTACAACGCAACAATGTACATAATATAATGACTGTTAGCCAGCCTGTCGGTTCTGTTTCCTTGTTTCATTTCAGCTTGGTGGGGTCTAACCTCAGGAATCGGGGTTTTTGATTCTTCCATCCAATTCGTGGTGCCGAAATCTGTGCCGCCTCCTTGACGTCTTGTCAGAATGATCACGAACGCACAGCGATGTAGCGGTGAGGGTGGAAAAATGTCGCCAACATTGTGCCGAAATGGTACTGCCTCTGGGCTCTGCGCACTCAGTGCGATATGCACTAACCTGGCTGCATGACATCAACCACGTGCAGGTGGTCAGACCTGAAGTACTGAGCTGGTAGCTCGAACAGGATCGTCTCCAGGATCACGCACCCATGCCGACCGATATCGCGACTCTCATAGATGTGCCCGTACTCCCCCACCTCACCTACCCACCAATAGGGTGCGGCATCGGGCCGCAGACTTTATTGTTAGATGTTCTCGAGACGCGTTCTTACAGGAACCTCTCAGCCACCGGTGCCCACGTCACCTTGCGTTTCTTGTGTTTCAACGCGATCAGCACCAGCTTGGTTGTGCCCCCTCTCGGGCAAGACAAAGAGTCCGGCTCCCGTTCGGCCGCCGGAGGAGAAAGAAGCAACGACGGTAGCGGAAGCACGTCGTCAACAAACGGGACCGAAGTGTCCCGGGGGCGCCACTCGTTGCTAGCGGAAGGACAAGGCGAATGCGCGACAAGCAGCAGCACCTGGACCGACGTGGAGCCCTTCAATCGTGGGAGTTTGCTGGCCGCGGGACACGTCCGCGTCCTCCTGGTTGTGTACGGAATTTACACGGTGGGTTGTGCTTTTGCCACAATACGGAGGGGGTGGCGGGGAGATTCCATGTGTTGCCTCCGGCGGCATGAAACAAAGTGTTACGTAACTCCTTCGCTCCTCTGTCTGTTCGTCGTCTCGAAGTTTATCATCTCTGGGTTCGAAGACCTTTTCGCGCTGTGGGCTCTCAGCACGACTCCCGTGGGGGGCTTGGATTGGTCGGCGGAGCAAATCGGACAGGTGGATGCTCTTGCCTTGGTATTTTACGTTCAGCGAACGTTGTCTGATATTCCTTCATCGCTTGGAATTGAAGGAATTGGGGCGCTGTATTTTCACCTGGTTTGAGTTGGTGTTGTGCCAAGAGTTTTCAAACCTTGGCGAGTAGGTAGCTCTTGTGGCCATGTCCTACGCAGGATCTCGGGGCGGGCATGGACCGACAGGGATCACGTAGGGGAGTACCCAGATGGCACGGGCCATTGTCTTGCTGGATGTCAGCCAACGAACAGCTTTCCTTCCTAGTTGTGCAAATGTTAGAGGAAGAACGTCAATGTCCGGCGTGCACGTCTCGCCGGTAGGCACAACAGAAGAGGGAAACACATGGTCTTCATTCTCTTACAGATGTCACCGAAGATTAACGGCAAAGCACACAAGGCGGGGAAACATGCATGAGTATTCAATTTTGCCTTCTTTCACCCCCTGTCGCGTTTCATCTGGAGGCTGCCACTGGTGTCATTTTGTGCCGATCTTTCCTCGTGCCTCCATTTGTTCTGGTTTTCTGAACGTCACAGGTCCTTCTTGCGTCTGGACTCATGGTTTTCGTGTTCGAGCTGTTCGCTGTGCCTTTAGTCACCAAGCGGCTGGGCGTAACCATTTCGCAGAGGCTGTCATCGATTACTCTGGTGTTTGTCCTTCCCCTCGTTCCCGTGCTCGGACGCCTGCCCAACACCGGGCACCTGCTAATGATTGCTTCCGTGGGTCTTCTGTTCACGGTCTATTCGACATGTGATGCGGTAGGTGGTGAAAGTGACGGTCTTGTGATGCGGTAGGCAGGAGCAGCACTAGCACCAGCACCAGCACCAGCCTCCGCCGTTGCAGATCGGGGATCATGGAGCGGAAATGCGAACCCAGAGAAAGGGGCCGAACAGGGAAACTAAACCGAGCGTGGTGGTCCCGTCGCTTGCCTTTTTCCAAAGACGTGCCCACAGCTGCATTATTGGCAGGGACGACGCACCTCAATTCCACCCCGCACGTCTTCCAGTCCGGTTCACCTCCCACCAATCACCATGCGCACGTTCCCAACAAACGCTATATATATGCTTTGTCCCTCGCGTCTACGCTTGCGCATCCCCCCAGTTCTACACGTGCATTTCTTTCGCCATCAACAACGCCGCGGAGCCGGAACGATGCGGCGAGGTGAATGGTTTGGCGGCTTGCGTTGCTTCAGTAGTCAGCGCGGTCGGCCCCGCTGCCTGGTCGGCGCTGTACGCCTTCTCCGTGGAATTCGCCGATGGTAGGTCCCCGTTCCCGTTCCCGATCGACTTTCGCCTCGCTTTTTGGCTCATGGCCTTCCTGCGGCTCGTTGTGGCTATCCTTTCATGGAGTACCATCAAAGGCGACAAGGCCCACGAAAGGAGAGTAGACACCCCACCCGAAACCGTAGAAGAGTAGTTTCCGGTGTTGCAATGTGAGAGCAACGTTGTTGTATGATGACGATGAGAATATGGGCGAATTCTTCGATGATAGAGATGGTAGCGGTGGTGCTAGACGCCTCCTCGAGCCGCGGCGGTTTCCCGAGTCCCGGACACCCCGCACTATGTGAATGAGGGAAGGACATGCTAACGGGCTACACGGCGGGAAGCTAGACGTCCCTGGCCACTAAGACACGGAACGAGCGCGGGGATGGACGGTCGCAATAGAACTAGTTGAAGAGCAAACTTGCACCCCGTGTGGGTTTCCGGAGGGTCGCTGTTTGCACGTCTGCCAAAGCTTGTTCGCCGCCGGCGAAATACTGCAGTACCGACCTGCCTGTACGAACCAACTGTTGTTTCGGGTCAAGGACCAGGTTTTTCGTGTAAATAGTCGCCAACATCGATCATAGATTACCGCATCACACATGGCGAATCGGCACCCCGAAACTCCCTCTATTGGGATTTACTAAATCAACCGCCCAGGAGTTGCTATGTTTTGAACCCCTCGATGGTGATGAGGACCAAACCGAGGATACAACGAGAATTGGTTCCCTCTAGAGGGTAAAGGCACCTACGTCGAGGATTGAGTAAACGTAAGAGGCCTCAGGGGTAGCTCCGTCCTGAACTCAAGCTTATTGTTGGTTTTCCAGACAGAGAGCTGGGGGAAGAAGAAGAACGGCACTGATCATGCTACTGTAGCTTCTGACGACCTTATGCGTGTGGAAGACCGGTATTTCCCTGGTTCTGACAATACTGGCAGTTCCCGTAGGACTGCCAATGGGACACGTGGGAATTCTAATGACACCGTGCTTGGTTCTTCGAATGAGACCGCGCTTGGGATGCCCCACGCGGCGATCCGATGACGCGCAAGGGATGTCCCAGTATGAAGTCCCTGGGGTGTCCCGAAGCATCTTACCACCCAGACGCGTAGCAGTGAATGCACAGTACCAGAACAGATGAAGAGAGGACGGACAGAATGTCGCTTGGAACGCAACGCGCCGGCTACCATATTGTATTTTCTGAACATGGGTGTGTAGTGTGGGCGAGCGTTCCGCCTGGCGCCCCAGGTTTCCCATGGGTTGCCTGACGAGTGACATCGAACGTCACATTGTCCTGGTCGCAGTTGGATTATTGTTTTGGATTGACTTTCATGTTCGGGTCGATGTCACACCATGGGGGCGGTTGGATAGGTATTATTTGGATTGATTTCTTTGCTAAGGTTTTTCGCGAGTATTGGAAGGTTTGGCATGTTCTCGTAAGTCATTGTTGGGGCCTTGTGCTTCCGAAGGTTATTTGAACTGGTCGACAAGTTGATCAACATTGTGTTGACTTCCAGAAAATAGTCAACTTCAAATTCTCGCCGCAGTAGATTGCTCTGCGAGCCAAGGTTTTCCCTCCCCACGCTGGGTGCAACTTCAGCCATGGACTGCCAAGCGAGAGGGTCATTCTTTCACCTACCAGCATCCCAGGAGGAGGCAGGGCAGGAAATGATCGCAAGTACAACAAGTGCCACTTCCGCTGAGGAAAGCCAAGCATGCACGTCGAGAGTCATGACGACCACTACAATTGACCACTAGTCGACGGCCGATGACCACTAGACTACTACATCCTCAGCGCTGACTAATAGTCGCGTGGTCATCGTGCTTCTTAACGGTGCATGCAAGACACAAAATACGATGTTTTGGAAATAGCACTTCCATCGAAAAACAACTACTTCTCCCCACCATACAGTGACAACATTTCGGGAGCAAAGAGCAAATTGTCACGAAGGGCGAATATAGACGCAATTGATTTCCCCTTCACCGCTTCCATGGCACAAGATGAATGCATTCTTCTGCCGGAGTTAGCCAACTTTCTTGTCTTGCCCTGTCCAGATTGTGATGCCGTTTCGGACGGCTCGTCCCTAATACCTTCGTTGTGATTGATTCTATTAGTCGCGATGGGTTCGGTGGGACCCTCGAACAACAACAACCGGATGGCTAAATTGGCCCAACCGTCTTCATCAGCCGGGCTACCTTGGACTCCGAGCGTCATTGAACGCCTCTCGATCTTGATGCAGGTAGCATCATGTGGTGTTCGACTCTCCGGAGTATCCACCGAGCTTGACTTCGACCCCTCATGAGGATTCGCCTCCAGACCTCCCCGCTACCTCCCGCAGGGCTGAGTTGTGCGCCTCCGGCCCAAGCTGAGATACGCCTCCGACGGAAGCTCCCTCGTCTAAAGAGGCTGCCTTGCATTCTCTGGCCCTCTCCCAGCCGCCTCACGTCGAAACGCCACATTTTGCTCTTCACGGTCCGTTTCAGTTGCAGTGCATACCCGAACGCGGTTACGGCGACAGAATGTAACGCCGAAGGCACAGATGACATGCTCGTCAACCGGCATATTCCAAACTGTCTTTCGCCCGTCTTGCTATCCGCGAAGTGGCTACCAGCTCTTACTACCGCGATGGTGGTGTGGAGCGTGTCAATCACACTATGTCACAAACGCTAGCTATGGTCATCAGCGGGCGGTAAGACGAATGAGACACTCACCTGCCGCATGTTGAACTTTCCGGCAACAATTAGGTCAATGCCGCCAGTGATTTAGCGCAAAAGCAGCCGCACATGAACCGTCTACCGTGCATGCCGAAGACGATCTTGAGCATCCTATTGCACGCTGTCACCAAAGCTTGCATCGTGATCAAGTTGAGCTTTGTGGTCTCGCTGCTGATCGCCAACGTCGTTCCTAGGACTTGGCGGATGAGCAGCACAACTTGCCCATTTCACGGATTGAGCGGCGATTTCCGCTCGTTCGAATGCTTTACGCCAGCTTCCTTCTTCCACCGTTGGTGGATGTACAACTCCGGATCCAAGGAAACGTTTACTGTCGGCCGTACGTTTAGGCCTTGGGGCAAACCCACATACTGTAACATCGATGACATGCCGCGACTTCTGCTAACAATTTGGAAAGCTGGTATGCAGGAGTTGGAACGAAAGGTGGCGTCCAGTGGGGAACATCATTCACGGTTCACTTGGGTTATTTACAGTTCACAGAGTTCGCAGGGGATGAACGAAAACCGCACTCTTCCACAGATACTTTCATCAGGCCGGGATAGATCAGCAGGGGTCGGTCGTGTTGCGTGCTGGCCAGCTTGTATATTCATTCGGCTGCATGTAGAGAAGCAGGAGAACAATGAACAGAAACCGGTACAATCAATTCCTGTCGTGGCCTCTGGGGCTGCCTGGGTGAACTTGCACGCGGAACTCGCGCGTTGCAAGCGAAAACGTTTGGACTCCCAGAAACTCACAGGAGAAATTCAATGCTTGCCCCCTGCTGTTGTTGTTGTTGTTGTTGTTGTTGTTGTTGTTGATGCCTTCACATGAAAAACCGTTCCGATCTCTCTACCCAGTACCTTCATCTGTTCGTACTGATCAGACACTTGACCAAGCGATTCCCGTAGTCACAGGCTAGCTTACCTAAACAAACGGTACTCAAAAATATTGAACCCGGAGGGTCCGCAAGCCAAACTATATCAATGACAGATAGTCTGGGGCCCTCCGCTCTACACACACGCTATGTGGAGCAGAAATGGACTAGAACTCAACCTCACCGGCCAGAGAGAAGGAGAAGTACATCCCCTGGTTCAATCTTGGTTTTGAACTGTGAAAGAGAGAATGCTAACCAGGGGCGAAACGACAAGGACAAAAGAAAGACAAAGAAAAGGAGAAGAAAAGAAGAGCGAAAGAGAAAACGAGGCAGAAACGAAAGAAATATACAGCCACACACAGACACAAGATCAGACATACCCCACATCACAAGGAAACAAACACAATCAGGCCCACCATTAACAGCCAAGGCATGCCATCACTCTGGTGGGGAGTTGATGAAATGATGCAATCACGGGGAGGGGGGGGGTACTCATCATAGTCGTGCATGCCGGAGTCGTTAGACCATTGACGTCGCATCCTTACACTGGACGGAGCACGCCGGGTTCTCACCAGACCAGGCTCTCACATCACCAAGCGCGAAGCGCCGTGAGGTATTCGGCGAGTCGCATCAAGGGTGCGCTGCATCCTGCTACGGGTGTTCGGCATTCTAGGGATTCCACCTAAAAAACGCACGAAAAAAAATGTTTGGAAAAACGCGTTTCAGAAAGTGACGGTTGAAAAATCGTGTTTCGCTGTCTCCCCGCTAGTGCCGGTTGGAACCCCCCTCCGTGCTCTTGATGTTTTTTCGGACATCAGTACTCCCTCGTTTTTTAAATTTCCGCAGACACGGAACACGCGGCGGCGTGATTTGGCGTGGNCGGCGAGTCGCATCAAGGGTGCGCTGCATCCTGCTACGGGTGTTCGGCATTCTAGGGATTCCACCTAAAAAACGCACGAAAAAAAATGTTTGGAAAAACGCGTTTCAGAAAGTGACGGTTGAAAAATCGTGTTTCGCTGTCTCCCCGCTAGTGCCGGTTGGAACCCCCCTCCGTGCTCTTGATGTTTTTTCGGACATCAGTACTCCCTCGTTTTTTAAATTTCCGCAGACACGGAACACGCGGCGGCGTGATTTGGCGTGGTGTTGGCACGCGCGTTGACGTCCTGAAGCAAATGGCGCGCCTACAGCGTGGTAAGATTCGGCATGAGAGGCATGGCCAAATCATGCAGATGATTACGGCGGCTCTGCTGTGTGCGGTGGCTGGAGAGGAGGAGCTTTTCCTCGTCCTGGCGGTAGTGGCAATGCGGCAACTCCAATGCGTTCCCAACTCAAACCACGCTCCCAACTCGAACCACGCCGACGGGTAAACTGTGCTAAGCCTGACTTCCAAGCACTTGACCGCTGGTGTGACTGATGACTCGCTACCTCCCTCAAGGGGCGGGGATGCACACGAAGTCCGCCGTAGGAGAGGCGGCTACCGCGGTCACTGGTGCGGGTGAAAAGCTGTCCCAACCACGCCCACCACGCACGCCCCCAGTCCGTTCTTTTGAACACAACCGTTCGCCGGAAATGACCCCAACGCGTGCCGGTTCCACACCAGATGCCTCAGGGATTGATAGCTGTGCGCTCGGAGTACGTGTCGTGCGGTAAGGTGGATGTATGCGTGTGCGCGCATAAAGTTTGTATTTTTCAAACGCAAAAAGAAAAACGCACCAAATGGCAAAAAAACAGACGAGCTGGACGGTAGCATTTCGTACGAAAAGGCGCGGCGGAACCTCGAAACACGGTTTTTTGGCGAAACACGTTTTTTTTCGTGCGTTTTTTCCCGAGGTGGAATCCGGCTATTGTGTGCTTACTTCCTTGCAACCAATGACAGCTGCATATGACAAAATATATTTTCTGGTGCTTGCAGATCCAGAGACAGTTGAAAGCACTGTGTAAGTGCCTCGAGGGTGCTTGACCAATTTAACCTAATGTGGTGCAATTATCCCCTTTGCGCGGAGTGAGGGTTCTCGACCCCATGTTACGGTTCGGGTTCATTGTTCGGCAAGTACACCCCCACAGAGGTGGTTGGCCGCATTCAGCGGAGCCTCTGCAAGAGCTGTCTGGACTCGCCCTGCTCTGCTCACAACCAAGCTACCATCCGGAGCTTCCACTAAAAGAATAAGACCATAACATCCATGAGGAGGCCGTTGCTCCAACACTACACCTGCCACTACAGCGGCTATGGGTATCTTCACTACTCATCGCACTCGGTACAGTCGTTCTATTGCACAACGAGAGGTCAGTGTCTGTGCATCGCTGCATGAGAGAATACCTCTCAGGAGCAGCAATTCCCTTCCTCGCACCAGAAGCAGTGCTATGATCGGGAGCTATACGTACTTACTGTTTACACACCTTATACCTCTACCGATACGTGCTAACGACTCGTTACACCCGCACAACATATCTACTCGACCACCATAATGGTTACCGCAAAAAAACAAAACAAGGCAAAAAAAAAGCGGTAACTTGGTTGCCGAGTTCACGAAGTGATCGGCTTGTTCTACAACTTCGCTGCCAAGCGACGAAATCCCAACCCCGATGGCAACCACCGGAGGATGCAGCTTGTTCTACAACGTCGTTGCCAAGCGACGAAAACACAACCCCGTGAGGAGGGGGGGGGGGGGGGGGGGGG
>CACKRE030001242.1:4432-38931 GCA_902602495.3 Ectocarpus sp. CCAP 1310/34 | reverse complement strand
GAATCAACCTCAGGACCAAATCCTAGGACCCACGGACAAGAAAATCTACCAGTCGATGACAGGAAGTATCCTCTACCTGGCCCAGCGATTCGACCTCTCCTACGCTGCCCTGCAACTTTCCAAGGCCTGCAGCAACTCACCGCGGGTGAACATGACAGCAGCCAAGCACGTTCTGCGATACCTTCGGGGCAATCCGGTTCTTCCTATCGTCTACAAGAGAGGACAGTTTCGGCTAGCGGCGTTTATGGATTCATCCTTCGGAGCAAACCCCGACCACGGAAGATCTACCACGGGAGATCTCTTCTTTTTGGCTGGAGGNACTCAGCCAGAGAGGCGGTCTACATCTCAAATTTTATGACGGAACTCAACTTCAAGACCTTCGGATCGGTTCCCATCAACAGCGACAGCACCGGAGCGCTGACAGTGGCTGGGAATGCCATGCACTCTCAACGCACGAAGCACGTGACCATGAGGTACTTTTTCATCCGGAAGCTAGTACTACGGGGACAAATCACTCTTCTTCACCACCGGCCCAGCGAGCACCAGTTGGCTGATATCGCGACCAAGTACCTCCCAAAGCACCGATTCGCCTCCATCATTCAGCAGATTAAGGACTTCTCGTGTTGATCGAAGATCTGTGAAGCTCCCTTCCATACCAGAAGGAAATTATTTTCGATACGGTGCCAACGGAGGGGTCGAGGTAGACAAGGATATGGTGATGCCGTCGACCATTGTGAATTAGTTGCTTGATCGAGGGGTCGTGTCAGGAAAATCGTGCGTCGAGACCACCAGTAGTCGGACACGGTTTGACCTTTGAATACGATTGCAGCAACTAGTCTGCGTAGCAGTAGAAAATAATCCATCTCTCCTTGGCATGTATTCTCTTGTTCTAGAAATATTCCGGAAGCATGCTAGGTCAAGGTTGATCGGGACATCTATGTAGAACGTGTGTAGCTTCTGGAAGCCGTTCTGGAAACTTTTGGTTCATTCTGTAAGCTTCTGGAACCCTTTCTGGAAACTTCTGGTTCCTTCTGGAAGCTTCTGAAAGCGTTCTAGATCTAGGTTGCAGTTGATACTCGTCTAGAACGTAGGAGGGCTTCCAGAAATCATTCTGGAAGCATTCTGGAACTTTCGTGTGATTGGCTTATTTGTCCGGTATTCGAGAAGAGTGGTGCAGCCCTAAGCTCGCCCACTCCTCTTACTCCTCTTCAGTACCAGCAACATCTGACTCGGGAGTCAGCAACTAATGAAAGCATCTTCATATATTCCATTCCGAGTCTCTCGCGGTTGAAGACGCACAGAGTGTGAACCTCTCTGAGGTAGGGTACACAGCCTCCTGGCATCTGCAGCATCGTACTGCTGCTAGTGCATAGCGAAATATCGCTGAAATTCCCTGCTTTGCTACTTGGCTGACGATGCAAAAATGCTTGGGCAGAATCTGCTACCGAAGTCTCAGAATTACTGCTAAATTCTCGGACAAACGTCAATCCACCTCCTTCAACCTGAGGAAAATATGGTTCCCTCGATTTTCTACTGTCATGGGCACACGGTGCTGATTCTGCTCGGGCATCTTGTGCTATATGAGTTCCTTCAGCTAATGTTGTGCTATTGACCTGCCACCCTGCGAGCGAGGGATCCGGTGAAGGGCCCCCTCATCCTTTTTTGAGGTAGCTCCGAACAATGTTCTGTTGTTGATCGCGCTTTTCTAGAGCGCACTCACTTGTCGATCGAGTGGCGAAAACTGCAGCCCGGATAGGGGCATTGTTCCCCCTTCTGCTGTGAAGCAGAGGTGGAACTAACTTGTCCGGTGACGCACGGCTTCTTCGATGCACCCTGTTGGGTCGCACGATTTCCCAGCTGCTGCATGGGTTCCAGCTTCGTTAGTTTGGCTTGGAGTTCTTTGATCACCTCGGTGTTCGATGAGACAGTGCTCTTTAGCTGCGGAGGTTTTTCGTACATGACAGCAGATACGGTATTGGTGGTGGGTGACGAGACGCCTCTGAGATTGTTGGCTCCGTGTTTCTTTGCGCGAAGACGTGCTTCCTGAAATGAGTGAGTGGAGTCTTCTCTAACACATTCCACCCTTATGTGAGGCAAAAGGCCGTTCTCAAACGTTGCGGTCATGAAAGCGTCCCATTCTTGTTCGTGAGGGCTGAGGTGAGAGGGACCTGAACGAGAAGCCTCCGCGAGGAGGCGCGTGCGGGCCTGAGTTACTTTGAGCGCAAAGCCGTCTACCCTCTGGTTATCTCCCTGCTGTATAGTGGCGATTTCTCTGGCTAAGACCGCCAAGTGGTTGGGCGCGGAGTATTGGAAGGTAAAGGCCTGACAGTATTCGTCCCATGTCGCGGGTGCTCTTGGCCTGACTACTTGTCCTGTGTTCCGAAGTGCGGTTAAACGACTCGCCGACCGCCATTCGAGAGAGAGAGCCACTTACGACTACGGTGTCGTGGGCTTGATCTCGAAGTATACACGGGAGAAATTGGATCGCTCTTTGGTCCACTACAGCTTCGGGTGGGTCATCGGCCGCAACGCAGGCTAACTTCACACGTGCTCTGTATCGAGTTAGAATTTCAACCACATCTGGCTCCCCTGGCTTCCCTGAAAAAGCGATTTCTTTTGGGAGGTCGTTCTGCCGGAGAGTAAACTGTTGATCAATGAGTAGCTATGGCTAGATGTATGCATTAAAACGGGGGTTTCTACAGGCATTTAGAAGATTTTTCAAGCTGGGGCGCGGACGGTGCTACAGGGTTGCTAGGCCTGTGTGTACTATCCTCGCTATGCTGCGCAGATGCCAACTCGAGAGCTAAGCTGCGTGGATGCATACGTGAGTTCTGAGTTGCAGCGGGCAATACTGGATGGCGAAAAATGAGACCTGAGGAGGAGTGGCTGCCTCCAATGTTCTGATTCTTCTCAACGGTACTGCTACTGCAGAAGAAGAAGTATTCACCTGAGCAACCTCTTCTGCAGAGGCCGGAGTTGTGGTGGAGGGCTGCGTGGTAGGCCGGAAGAGTGACACCAGCCACTCGGGTGGTGTGGAGCCGTCTTTCCAGTGTTGGGCGAGTAACTCGGAGAACTGGCCTCCTGCACTGGACATGAGCGCCTGACGGTCCTCGGGTGAGACTCCCTGTTGTGTCCGAAAACCTTGAAGCAGCTGGTGAATGATGTGCATGTCATAATCGCTGCTGAACCTCTGGTTATCAGCTCCATCGCCGCCGCGATTATCCTCTTCGCCGCTGTCATCCCCGTCGCCACCGTCAGGGATGCCATCAGGTGTGTCACCCTTTTCCTCGCTCTCGGCGCGCTCGTTCCCATTCGGGATTGGTACTGCCACACGCTGAGGAGGGGTGCCCAGCCCCGACTGGGTAACGGACAATTGCGACGAGGCGGCTTTCGCGGCAGCGAGCTCTTGCCGTAGCTCCGCAAGCTCCTCCTGGTGAGGCGTCAGTTCAGCAGTTATCTTCTCTGCCCGCTTCTCTGCGCCTTCAGCGCGCTCACGCAATTTTTTCTGCTGCGAGCTCTTGGTGTTGGGCATCGCGATTTCCTCTTCTTGTCCTTTCCGTCTCGCTATAAATCACGGCGGGGCCGTGTTCTCGTCGACGTCAATGACATTATTGGTCCCTGTCGGTGACAGAGGCCGGTACTTTTGCAGTATTCTCCCACGGTCAAGGGTGGCTATTTCCTTTCGTGCGATGTACGAGGAGAGGAAGGTAGAAAATGGGTGACCAGAGGGTCGACAGAGGAGAGCCGGAGGTTAGTTCATCTCTGCCCTTGGCAATCGGCCATGGACGTCGGAAGAAACAAATCTCCTCGGTGCTATACTTGCCACTTTCCCGATGGCAAGTAACCCCGAGGAATCATATCTTCCTACACATTGTATGTGCACAAATGGTTGGTTATATTTTCCGACAGGTGTCCTCCACACACCTTCCAATGTGTTTTGTTTTCTTTTTTTCATAAGTGACCTGTCTCTTTTCTTTTGTTGGCTTATTTTTTGTTTTCGACGCTGGGGCAACGCCGCCTCAAGACACGCAGTGCCGAGTGATCCTTCTTCCTTGTTGCCTGCATTAGTCTGAAATAGTGAACTGCCGCGACCTGGACGTACGGTCTCTCTCGCCTTTGCTTTTTTTTTTTGTTGGTCTTTGGTTCTCTCGACAGGCTGCCTCCGAAGTTTCCTCGGTGTTGTTTGCCTCTGAACACTTGGAAAAAGAGTTCCCCAAGTTTCGTCGGTGTTGTGCGCCTCTGGACACTTGGAAAAAGTGGTCCCCAAGTTTCGTCGGTGTCGTTTGCCTCTGAATACTTGGAAAAAGAGGCCCCCAAGTTTCGTGGGTGTTGTTTGCCTCGGGACACTTGGACACCAAGTTCATCGCGTTTTCCTGGTTCGCTTGTTTGCCAACAAATAAATGTTGGTCTAATTGTTTTTTGTTTTAACTCCATCGTGCCACAGAAGTGTCGCATACGCTTGGTGCTTCAGGATTCCATCCCGTTGCGTCGCCTTCTCCCGTGTATTCTCATCGTCACCCACACTTCGCTCTGCTTCGTCTCCATCATCGCCACCTCAGGGTGACGCCTACATCACCGTCGGGCCCCTGATTCGTCGTCTTTTTGTGGGTATCTCCACGACTTTTCTGTGTTTTATGTCTTGTTTGATGCGCATCGCCAGCAAGCCATGGTGCAGTTCGTCAGACCGCCTTTCTTGCATTAGTCGTTTGTGCTTTGCGTTCATGGTCCATATTAGGTCTTGCCCTTGCCGTCGCCTTATACGAGTTGGGTACCCTGGCACGCTGGCAATCGTTCTCCGTGCCTTTGCCTGTCGTTCTTTTCGCCTGCCCTTCGTTGACGTTGCCTTAGATTGCGTTGAGTTTTCCCTTTGTGTCGCATCCAGTATCAAAGGCTGTGTTCATTTGGAAATTTGTTCGGGTTTTGAGTTTCGTCACCGTATTTTGGACTCTCTCGGGTAGTCACCCTCACTCCTCCAGTTGTGATACGCGCGGGTGCCAGCAAAAAAATGGTGTGTGGCGTTTGGACATTGATTTTGTTTGCTGATCGTCTCTCAGCAATGACAAGCAACTTCCCATCTCAACGTGGTCGTGGACAAGTGTGTCAACGACAGAACCTCCATCTATCTCTAGGAGCAAGCTACCACGGCTTCAACTCCTTTAAAGTTTGCCAAAATCATCACGAACCCCGCCCCAACGCATATACAGTGCCTCTGTTCTCCACAGAACCTCTGTTCTCCACAGTACCTCTGTTCTACACGAAACACCACCCAATACATATAGTTCTACCATGAGGTATGGTTTCATGCCTACAAACGGGGGGAACCTAACGCAGGGCTGCCGTCAAGATGTCAGCAAATATCAACACGATACACAAAACAACACAAAACTTACAGCACAATTTCCCGAATAAAACCAACTCCACACCTTCAATTGACACATGCGCTATCGAGTCGCCTCGGATGCACCGGCACCTTGCTAGTGTAACAACTTTCTTTCAACACTTGTCCCGGTGTGTGTGGACTATTCAGTGTATCGGCCCAACCCCCAGCGTAGACAACATCCACATTGATCTACCGTCTATTAAGATCCCGCTGGTCCATTGGTCTTCGACTCTACGTTTGTTTTCCCGCTAGTCTTGCCTCGTCGTCCACGCCCATGTGTAGCGCGGCATTACGATTGTCCTATCTATGTGGTATGTGGCTCCTCTGTGCCCATCTCTCCCTGCCTCGCTCTTATTATTGTTTCGCGATCGGTATACCTGCCGATCACCCCTCCATTAAGCCTTCTACTCCCGTTGCCTACCCTCCGTCTTTTGAGGGACGGTCGCAGCAGATTTGTCTTGTGCTGAGTAACGATCGAAAACCCTTGTTGCGGCATCATCAGCGGTAGCAGGGATACCTCCCATTCGACCTGCGGTAGAACGGAAGTCTCCCAAAATATATGTGGTACGAGCTTGTACCGCCCCCCCCATACAGCTCCTGCCGGTGCCGTGAGTCTCAATGCCCAGATATCGCCGTCCCTTCCTCTTCGCAACCTTCTTTCGAACGAACTAGCCACACCGGAAGGAGGCGCCGAGATCCTGAGTGGACTGAGCGCAGCCACTGTCGACTCGGACATCGACAGCGTCATGCATCCCCAAACTCCTCCTCAAGATGACCTACAATATTTCTTCTAGCGGCGACCTCGCCACTTCCTGCACCACCCGGAGTAGTCGACCTAGATACAGCGTGTGCTACGGCTGAGGGCGACGAAGAAGAAAACAATCTCCCCACCAAGGGCAAGCATCTCAACGAGTCCACCAGGCGACCCCGTGGAGAGAAAATGGAGCGGGGCGCCGCCAGCCGAACCGGGGTCGTTGACGCGCTCGGGACCAAGACGCCCTCCGCCCGCAGGAGGCGCATCTCTCGCTGCTCCAGCTCGGACGCGTCAACGATTCGACGGAACCCCTCCGTCTCTACGAAATCCCTCTGGAAGTTGGTCTGCGCTCGCCGCCATGGTGGTTGGAAGGGGCAACAGAGATGGGACAGGGAGAGGGAAACGGGTGTGTCTGTATTATGCTGCGTGCTTTTGAAGGAAGCGTAAGAATCACTCTGATATGCGCGTGTCGAAACTATTTCTTCGACAGCAGAGAGGTGGCAGTGTTGAGTTTTGGATTCGTGTCGAGGAGGATGCTCCTATAGGCATTCATGATGCCCATGAAACCTTTGCGGCTGGTAAAAGGACGGTAAGAGTACGACTAATCGCCCGCAATTCAGCCCGACTTTCAAAGATCGATTGCTCCACAACCAAGCAGACACGAAACCTGCACACGCGAAGAAAACTTTCCTCTACACCCTTTCAACAAATGAAAACTTGTTGCCGCCGATTTGCAGGCCTCTTGGTTGTTGTGTAATTGACCCAAAAAAGTCGCGTGAGATCATTCGCCAGCTTGCGGCACATTGCCTTGTTCTGGGAAACCCCGGACTTTCACCAGACTTGATCAATCCACGGCAATGATCAGGACCACTTGTCCTCCCTGACACCAAAATCTGCAAGAGAAGCCTATGGGCCTCATTGGCGCGCACATCACGGTGTTCACGTGATACGGGTGATCTTTGGACTGCAACCTGGCAAGTGGAAGGGGCTTGGAGGCTCACTGATGGTCACTTTTCTCCCGTGTTACCTCCATAACGGCCAGAACCTCTGCTCTGGCGCGGTCGAAGATGTCGTAGGCCGTAACGTCTGTCGACAAAATCTCCTCCCGGCACTCCCCCGAAATGTTCACCTGCCAACGCAACACCGACGCCGTAGAATAGGCAAACGGAGGGAATGGGAACAACACGTTTTGTGCAATAGTGTGGCGTCTTGCTGCTGCAGGTGTGCGTGCACGCATTTGTTCAGCATTATACGATCAATTCGTGTCTGAGATACTCTAGCGATCGCACGCTGTGGTCAGCTGGTTTTCCGTAGCGGACGTAATCATCTGCAACGGATTGGCTGCGGCGCTGGGAAAAGGACAAACGGTGACATCGGACGCTTGTCCGCACCTGATCAGGACCCCCTTCCCTGATGTACTGTTCCACAATGCGCATCGTCGCCGCCTGTAGAACAATCCGCCGCGGGGGGGGGGGCGATGCTGTCTACGGTGAGGTATCTGTACGGGCACATCTTGGGTAGGTCGTTTCACCCCGTCCGAGGAACAAAACACAGAGGCCATAGGTTTGGGAGACACGTGTTTCTTTTCCCCATGAGGCTCCTCTGAGCGTCATCGCCACTACCATCACAAATCGTTCAGCCTCCAGTGTACCGTCGGAGGCACACACTCTCCCCAGACCCTTGAATGGTACATCTTATTCCCTTAATGGCTTACCACTGGCCATCCACTTTTTCCGTGACAACGGATAACGCGTGAAGAACGTGACAAAAGCCGGACGCCTTCTAGATCAACGTGCACCGAAGACGCAGCACTGCCAAGCTATATATGTCGACGAAGGCAAATTGCGAGCAGAGCCAGGCACGGGGATTGACTAGTCCTCCTGAGGCTAAGGTTACCGCTGTCACAGCCGACCCACAATTGGTTCCTTTCGTATCGTATAGATTCAACGTCATCATCGGCCTTTAGGTCTAACGTAACCATGCCGACACACGTTACACCCGCCGAACCAACCACATTGAGAACTCACTCATCACATTGAGAACCCACTCGTCACATTTTCATGCAGGTGCATGGAACGATGGAAGTGTTTCGTTGTCTCATGGCTACGTGATGCATTATTACGGCACACGCCGAAACTCCACAAACACCTCATATGTAGCTCACTTTCGCCGTCCAATCTTTCGGAATTTCGATGTGGAGTAGGACGTAGCGACTACGGTAGTCTCTGAACAAACACACCTACGTCACGGGTCCTGGATGGCAAGTTGGTGTATGAGTGACTCGATCATCGGCACATGGAAGTCGCGTGCAATTCTTGCATGAGTTGGAGGGCCCGATGGCACAAGCCTTCGCTAAGCATCCCTGCTACTGCCGCTTTATTACCTGTCTGGCGAAATAGCCCTTGATCTCCTCCCTGTCTAGCGAGTCGAGGTAAAAGTCCACCAGCTCTTGGGCCACCATAGTCTCGACGTACCTCCGAAACTCGACGCGAAGTTGCTGTACGGACAGTTGCTCCGCCAAGCTAGCCTTGAGCTGTAAAGGTGCATGTGTGATAGTTAATCCGAGACACGGGGCGCCAAACAAAGGAAGGTAGATTCACAAGCATGCCATGAGTTGATGAAAAGCCCGATTATTGCCACCGGTAGTGGCAGTAGAAGCGAGCAACTCCGATGAGGCCTGCATTGTGCGTACAATGCAAGAGGGCTTGCATTTGGGGGGGGGAGCGTGTTATCTCTCACCTAGCATGAGTACCAAATACGCTTTGGGAGTAAGACGTCTTGCCGTTTCGTTATCCGTTTACTTCCCACTTGCTGCCTGAGAGTGGAAATAAGCCCACGTTTGAATTCTGCATGCTCAAACCAAACGGACCACGGCTACCGGGTCGGCCCATCGACTGTCGGGCGTGAATGATGTACCCAGGCGCACTAAAAAACACCTGCCAGCCACATATCCAAGCGAAACTCGGTACAGCTATGTCACGCGTGGCTCGTGAAGCCGCGATCACGCAATCCTCCGCGGACAAGCACACGCAACAACAACAATCTAGCGGCGACAACAAAAGAAACAGCAACAGCAACGACCAACAACAAACCCAGACCCACCAAAACAAGATCATTGCTGGAGTCACGAGCTGCGGGCGGCAGTTTCCGAACCTGCGCGGGCGATGGCATTTCTGAGAAGCCCTTAGTGAACGAGTTCAGGTACTCCGTGTCTCCCCCGAGCTTCCTCTTGATTGGCTCCCCTATAGAGCCCCACAGCAGCGTGTACGTCGTCAGCACAGGGTCTGGATCGTGTCATAACGGAAGGTATTGGCAGAGGGGTGTAAGCGGTAAGCGGTTTGCCGCCACGATGGCATCGTGACCGCTACTGCCTTTGTCACTAACGTTGTGTTGGACGAGCAAGGCTCTTTCAGGCCATGCACCTTCAACTAACCGCCGGCCCATGTTCCTAACCACAACCTCACCAACAATAGTCACCCTCGAGAAGGAAATGGCAACACAAATCAAAACATCAACAGGAACACGAAGGGAGACAGAGACTCACACACAATGGCCACTCTTCTGACGTAAACATGTCGGTTGTTGAGGATTATGGCCACCACGGCCGCGTAGCTGAACAGGAGCAAAGTCAGGCAAGACAGGGTCCACTTCATGGCCTCGTACTCGTTGAACTGCTTCCGGACCCACCTCAGCTGACGGGCGCAAACAAACCTGATTGTAGCAGCATCGACGGAACAGGACATAAGAGGCCTGTTGATGAAACCCCAACGACAATAATGACCTACGGCAAGAATGACGACGACGACTACCGCCACCCGCAACACAACTAAACACCCTCAAACGCGAAGCTATACACCCTCGACCACTGCTTTCCCTCCACCGCCATCTTCAACATCACCACAATGTCCTTCATTTGCCTCACCAAAGATAGCAGATGACGTAGAACCCCAGGGCGTTCATCGCCAGGACCACGTTCCTCGAATCCGTCGTTGTGTTGCAAGAATTGACAGTCTCGTCGAAGAAATGGAGATCTGGGACAAGAATGGCCGCCAGCAGAGGGCCCAGGCTGATACTTGACATCAGCAATACCTGGTATCTGACGGGTGGGGGTGGTAGACATCGCTTAGCAACGTCTTCTGATTACCAGGACATCAAACACCATGTCTAAAAAAAAGCTCGTAAATTTTTGAGCGACTTGTTGTTGCCTTCCCTCCAAGTCTCGCACGGTAGGGTACAAAGACACACAAAACATTAAGACCTTGTCAAAGCTGATGAGTCTCTGAAGCAGCCTCGACCACTGTGGCACTATCTAAGATCGCAGCGTGCGCAGCTTATTCCAACCCTGGTGCGCCGATGGTAGACGTTGTTAGAGACGTGACACGCAGCCTCATGGTTGTGGAAGGTCGAACAGCGTGACTGCTTTGACCGCAACTCAGTCGCCCCCGAAACAATGAAAAGCACAAAACAAAAAGTGGTGTTCGCACCGTACTCTACATAGAAGTACCGGTGAGTTCAGCAAGGCCTCTTCGTAGTCGAACGCGATTAGGTTTGCTCCGCAGAAAAAGTCGTTACGTACGAACGCAAATCTCGGAATCGATCACAATGCCAACGGGGAATGCTCACTTTGCGGGCCACATGTGGTCGTCGTGCTTGATCAAAATCCTCCACATCCGGTAAACCCGAACGGCAAACGACATNGGGGGGGGGGGGGGGGGGGGGAAAGACAAACACACGGACGCGAAGTGGTAACACAAAGGTGATGCCTGGCACAGCAGATGGAGAGAAAAGGGCACAGAGAGCGCTGACAGGGAGAAGGGAAGCCAACAGAGCGGAATGTGGAGTGCAAACGACGACATGGAACCCGCTTGAAAGAGCCGCCGATCTCCTGTCTACACACGAAACGAGGACATATGTACCACGCAGCGCTGTTCGAGACAAGCCGCAAGGCCGTTGTGTCGCGCAAAAGCGAACGTAACGCGTCACGTTGAAGAAATGGAGGGTCCGGCTTAACGTTCCACATTCACACGGAAGTGGAGCATGCTCATACAATGTACAGTCCCACACCCTTGCCAGCCACCAGGTTCTACGTGTCAACAGAGTGCGATCCCGCGGAAGTGGTTTCGATCCATGTCACCCTTCATCCGCCTACTGGCACAAGTGACCGCCGCCACCACCTCTCCTCCCCGTACACCGCCCGTTTGATATTCACGCCCAATTTTGCGAGAGTCGATCTAGTGCCGTGCCGCTTGCGCCTAAGTTCGACACTTGAAACGCTAACATGTCACCACGAAATCAGCAAACAACCCAGAGAGCTGGACGAAGGGGTGCATGCATCGCACGGTGTATCCAACTCGTCCAGAGAGGGCGAGGGAGACAAAGCGAGAGAGGCGCACCTCAAAGTAGCAGTTGGCGAGGAAGTCGCCTTCATTCCTCTCGATAAGGCCGGTCTCCAGAGCAGACGCAAAGGTCCACGCGAAACCCGCGAGCGTCTGGACGAAAAAACAAGGCAAGAACGGAGAGAGAAAGACAACGGTAAAGTGAGCGCCTGGGGGGGGGTATCGAACGAGGAGGTAGTGAGAAGAGCGTAGAGGAAAGAAAGAGCGAGATAGAGCGGAAAGGTAAGATCGAGGCACATTATAATTCTGCTTCAAGCATAGCCAAAACAGCGCTTACCGCCTGAGTGAGACAACAACAACAACAACAACAACAACAACAACAACAACAACAAGGACAACGATAAACAGGCGTGCAATGCATCATATTCCTACCCACCATGATGATGACGATATCGACGTTCTTGGTGACGTATGGCGGCCACTTCCGCCACCGAATTAGATGGATGCACACGCCTAGGGCAAAGGCTTGGAACGTACCCACCATTCCCAGCACGACGTAATCGACAAGGGTTAAAGGTTCCCACGGCTCATCGTTCGACATTCTTCTTGACCTCTCTCCGAAATCCGTGCAATTCTAAAGCGTGACTTGAAGCTGATAACACGCCCCGCGAGAATTCCTGTCAGGCCACGAGGGAGATGGGCACGTAGTTCCGAGCGTATTGGACAGGATACACGTGGGCAACCGTTGCGTGCTCCTTCCACCGACCGCGAGGTTTGACAGAAAGATTTCCAACTTTGGGATTCTGGGTATCGTTCAAAATATGTTAAATATGGTTTACATCCATTCAAAAAAATGAGCCAGTTGCAGTAGATGAAGGAGACAAGAAGAAGACGCATATTGTTGGGAAATATCGCCTTTAGAAGGTTTGAGTTCGTTTTGAAGATCGACGGGAAGGCTTATCCCCCAATCTGACTTGCCCCCACGACAGAGTGAGTGCCGCTACGACATGGACTGGTGCTTCGGAGGGCATGTTTGCCCTTGAATGCCGTTTACGTCTCTCTGAATCCCTGTGACAAGTAGGATTCAAAGAGCTCGCTCTTCTTCGGAGGGCATGTTTGCCCTTGAATGTCGTTTACGTCTCTCTGAATCCCTGTGACAAGTAGGATTCAAAGAGCTCGCTCTTCTTCGGAGGGCATGTTTGCCCTTGAATGTCGTTTACGTCTCTCTGAATCCCTGTGACAAGTAGGATTCAAAGAGCTCGCTCTTTGGTGAGGCATTTGACGGGGCCATTCCTGCGCAAGATACTTTCTTGTTTGTTGTTTTCTGCCCAGCGAAACCGTTCCAGGCTCTGTTCATTGGTGCCCTTGAAACATTAGCACCGGTCCGACTGACGCGCTAGGTGGGGAAGGAGCCAGGTACCGTCTACTACGCACAAATTGTGAGTGTGGAGGAAGGCGGCTGCCGTGGCAGTGCTCTATCGTACTTCCATACCGCCACCCCGTTGGACTTCCAGCGGATTAATGGTTTCTTTGTTCGTAACGTGGGTGTTTTAGGCCGGACGGGTAGGGTCGTGCTGCTGTAGGCTTCATTCGCGTTGTGCATGCCTCCTAACGAAGATTCATCTCGGTACGGTCGCGCTGTGCCGAAAATGGGTCCCGCATTCGTCACTGTTAAGGTGGCCGATAACTGAGGAAACTCACGCACTGGGAGACGTGAGGCCTCTCGAGATGTCTCTATCGTATTTCACGTACTAGACATGAAAAAAAATGGCAAACATCGTTAGCGATTCAATGTTTGAAACAACACGTACCCATCAAGGCCCGCTTGTACTTGAAGTGCAAGGAAGCATCACAAAAAAAACGAATGTAGTGCCAATAGATAAGAAACAACACCTTGCGTGGTGGACGCTAATTCCCTGCTATGTACTTTGAAACTTGCACGGGGCAACGATTAAAAAAAGTTAAGCCTGGGATCGAAATTGATCTTTGTTATGTTCCGGTGGGCACCCCAAGAAGGACTACAGCAGCAGCAGTGAATGAATGTGTACTACTGTCAGGGAACGATCTCTGAGGCGGTCGGGCACACGCATACCATACGCAGGAACAAGACAGGCGACGGGATGGCTTCCGGTACGACGGCGATTTTGCAAAATACAAGTCCGTGGTATAGCCTTCCGAACAATGGGACGCCCCACATGGTGTGTGTCTGCACAGCAGACACCGCTGAAGGTTGTCAGAACCTGAACAGCGGTTGCACACGTGAACTTCCAACTTTTTTGTGGTGTTAACAACGAGGGGTACAGCCGTAGTATAGTCTACACGCTGCGAGAGATCGGAAAACTTGGTGACAACATCAACGACGGCAGCAACAGTCTACTATTTATACGACGCTGCCGAACACTGCCCCCCCAGCACGGGGATACCTGATGATGGGCGTTAGGCAGGTACCCATGCCTGTGGTAGCTCTAAAGCGAGGTGTGAGATTGATGCGAGACAGCTCGGTGATCGGAGACTGGAGACCGCTTCGCCTCAAAAGTTTGTTTGTTTGTTGTTGTTTCTCACATTTGCTCTTGGCTGTGTGTGTTGTGTGTGTTTTCGTCCTATTTAGTATGGCGACAGCAATCTCCCCATTTTCCATCGTGAGACGTGTGCTACACTTTTCAGTGTATGTAGAGTACTACACTTTTCAGTGTATTTTTTCGTACAAATACAACCATCCAGGGTCACACAGGAGGGGGTAAACACCAGGGATTTTTTCTTCTTTTTATTTATTTTCATGCCCCACCTTCCTCCTGCGGTGCGTGCTGAATTATATTTTTATCGCGAGAAGGGTCCAGCTGTCCATTTCCCTCGTCAACGGTGCTAACGTCGAAGTTTGGTACTCACGAGAGCTTGTCAGCCATACTTCGCTTTCACCCGGAAATTTCTTAAATTTTTCACCCCCATGGGAATTCGAACTCACGACCTCTGCGACTAGCGGATTACGAGGATACCACGAGACCACCGGGGCGACCAGTGCAAGTCTATAGTCCAACGAAAATGGGGAGTCCGTGGTCTCAAAACCCGGCACATACGACGCCGCGGGGAAACAAAACAAAAATATGGTACAAACCACTCGGAAAAAGAAAACAAAAAGATAGAAAGAAAAGAACAGGTACCGCACCGACCATTCGAGAAAAGAGCCCTCGGAAACCGATCAAAATAAAACAAAAACAAAAAAATAAGGAGGACGCTTCCNTGTTGTTGTTTCTCAGTGCAAGTCTATAGTCCAACGAAAATGGGGAGTCCGTGGTCTCAAAACCCGGCACATACGACGCCGCGGGAAAAAAAAACAAAAATAGGGTACAAACCACTCGGAAAAAGAAAACAAAATGATAGAAAGAAAAGAACAGATATCGCACCGACCGTTCGAGAAAAGAGCCCTCGGAAACCGATCAAAATAAAACAAAAACAAAAAAATAAGGAGGACGCTTCCCTCAACCGCCCAAAGAAAAAATCAAAGGGTAACGTACCAGCACCAGGCACAACGCACCAGGGCATGGGAGTAACGGAGCAAACAGGACAAAGAAGCGGCAGATGGGCAGACAGCCAGATAGATGTACAAAAACAAAAGCAACAGCAAAAGCGAGATCAAGAGGTATCCAACACAGCAGAGTAGGCAGGGAGGACATGAAAAAAAAGAAACACAGCACAGAGGCCGAAGGCAATACAAAGGACATACAGAAAGGAGTATAGCATACAGCAGGGAGGGAAACAGGGCGCAACAACATCAGCCGGGTACATAGTTCGCCACAAGTGCTGCCTCGGCCGCCCTACTCGCTTCTACAGCAGCAGTGCCCGCTCGCCGTTTCTTCCCGCCCACCGCCGCTTTTAAGTCATACGCAGCTGTCATCCGTACGCAAGGAAGTAAGCACAAGATGCCGAAAACCCTTAGCAGGATGCAGCGCACCCTTCATGCGACTCGCCGAATATCTCACGGCGCTTCGCGCTTGGTGATGTGAGAGCCTGGTCCGGTGAGAACCCGGCGTGCTCCGTCCCGGCTTTGTAGGGATGCGAGGTCAATGGTCTAACGACTGCACGACTATGAGTACACCCCCCACTGCCGCTTCCCCGACTCTCTTTCTCTTTGGTCCTGTGAGATAGCCGTACTCTCTGCTCCTGCTTCCCTCGCGCGCTGGCGCTTCGCGGACGCTTCCGCTTCCTGTCTGTGCCATTTCCTCATGAGCCATGCCGCCCCGTCCTCGACCTTGTACCACACGTCCGGGTCCTTGGAGCTCTCTTTCCATTTCCCCGCTTCCTTTTCGTCTCCCATGTTGAAGGCCACGAGGTCACTTCCTAGACGAGACACCCAGTCGCTCTCCTGCCCGCCCTGGTAAAGTGTGGTCATACGGCAGTCCTTCTCTCTCGCTCGCCGAGGGCATAATATGCGCATCAGGAAGCGCCTTTTCCTCGAACAAGTCCTCACCTTGAACGCCTTTACTACAAGTCGTGTGCATATGCACAGCACATCATGGGCTGTCTCTGCACTCCGCACACAGACGACAGACCTTCTCGGCAGCACGTCCCGCCGCGGCTGAACAACCAGTGCTGCACGACTGAAAAAAAAAAAAGTAAGTGTGAAAATAAGCTTCCAACGGGAAAGCAGCCCCCTGTGGAACCCCTCTGATCAGGCGACTCGCGGCGCAACAGAGCTCCAAACCCAGCACCGGCTCTAGAGGGCGAACCAGAGGCTAAACTGCCCAGACAACACGAGAGGTGTGTTAAGGGTACCCGGACAACCTCCTGCTATGTTGCCTAATTTCGAAAACAAACGCAAGAGCGCCAGAAAATGCACTAGAGACACATAAGACCAGTCGGAAGGCATCGCAAAACAAACAAGTCCAAAATTCTGGCACAGGGCAGCAGTAGAGACCGCTCAAAACGTGCTTTTCGCGCGTCTACCTCCACACGCATCCTTTGGAACCAAGATAAAAATCCACACCAGTCTAAATTCAAGTCAAAAGAGCCCAAACGGAAGGCGCTCAAATAAGGCCGGTGTTGCTAGGAACCTGGTCCATTGTACCAATATCACTAGAGGACACCCTATAGCAGCGGGGGGGGTGTGTTGGCGCGCTCAAAACTTCTTCTGTGGTGGTGGTATCGAGTGTCGTTGTAGTGGCCCACAATCTCCGCAAATCTCCGCAAGTTAGATCGACACCCAGTGTCTTGTACTGCTTGTGCTCGCCGCCACTGAACCCAATCTTCTGAACTGCAGGTTTACAGCAGTAGCTGATGCCACCAGCTACTGCTGACAACCCGCAGTTGAGGGGTTTGCGGTCCGTGGTGGTGAGCACCGCTGTGACAAGTGTTGGGTTCCGCTTGGTTCCGGCGCAGATTTCGGACCGTTTTCAGAGGCTGCTGCGACCTTCGATATTTCAGCCCCAGTAGTATACCTGAACGTGCCAGCACGCACGACGCCTCTTGATGATATCCTCTACTGATACTAGCACAACGGACCAGGTTCCTCCGGCGGGAAGGTTGTTTTCTTTCTTTGTACTATGTTTATTGGTGCCGTATCTAGACTATTTTTGGGCCCGCTGTCTCCTCGTTTGATGGCTCTTTGTCGGCTGGCCTCCTCCTTGCCCTTGTTGTGCCAAGAGGCCATGAACCTCTCAGCTCCCTGTAGCACCCCCGCGTGCCACGGTACCCCCCCCTCCACCTTCGCCGCCTCACTCCAGACTAACTTCGGGACTCCGAAGACGCTCGGGCTTGTCGGTCGTGGAGCCGTACCTGGCTTCGAACATCTTCATGTCGTCCTTATTATGAAGTATGTTCTGATCTGAAATTTTACCAACTATTAATAATAACTATAATTATCCTTCCTTGTTTACCTGCTGTATGTATTTTGCTGTTGTTGTTGTTTTTTTTTTTTTCTTTACATTAAACTCGTGTCAGATGCAAATCCCAAAAAAAATCTAGCAAATACTTGGTCCGTGGTCACAAAAATGCTAGAGCCATCAGAAGATCTAAAGAACACACACACAATTGGCTGTATCCAAATGACTGCAGACTAGTCTAAAATGCTGTACTCAGTATGCGCAAAACGTCGTACTACAAGTACATGGTATGCCATCATTAAGGTGCTGTACAAGAAGGGTGACCGTTCGAACTGCAACAACTACAGGGGCATCTCGCTGCTCTCGCATGTAGGCAAAGTACTCGCCAAGACCATCACCAACCGCCTTTATAAAGTATGAGAAAAGAGCCAGCGTCAAAATCCCTTGTCTGGGTACGCTTAACACGATGCAAGGGCATAGCAAGGTATGTTTTACACGCCTAGATACACATGTTAGGGTGAGAAAGTTAGACTTGAGCTAGAGCGTACCACTGCGGCAGCTCCAAAATCCGCGAGGAAGCTTCACACGCGAGCCGACCTCTGCGCAAGGTTGGCGTCTTGGAGCCTAGTTATGCTGCCGACATATATCTAGGTCTCATTGTCACCTAATGCAGAAGGTTTGAGGCGATTTAGTGCGGTAGAAAATAAGCATGGTGTGTTANGCGAGGAAGCTTCACACGCGAGCCGACCTCTGCGCAAGGTTGGCGTCTTGGAGCCTAGTTATGCTGCCGACATATATCTAGGTCTCATTGTCACCTAATGCAGAAGGTTTGAGGCGATTTAGTGCGGTAGAAAATAAGCATGGTGTGTTCAAAATTCAAATTTCAGGAGAGCCCACGCCGGGGGGTTCGAACGCACGCTCTTGCATGTTGCGCATGTACATCCACTGGATACACGACCCCCATCCAAATATACTATGGAAATGCCCGATACAGTCCGGCCGCCACAACAATTCATAGGAATCTGGACTTCGAGAGGGCAAGTACGTCTGTCTTGAAGTTAAAGTTAGACTCGGTGCTTTGCCATGGTACGAGTCAAACATGACCCGGGGCGCTCAGCTACGTACACTCCAGACCGTGCATATACAGCAGTAGATTGAAACGCCGCAGAAATGTCGAGTCGGGCATATAAAGTACGTAGATCGACAGCTTTCACTCCGTCATGCTCTAAGGTACATAATCATGCCCATACAGAGGATCATATGTTATGCATGACTGTCAAGAGACAACGAAGCGCGCCCACAGACACAGCATAGGTGTGCGCCTGCGTAGGCTGTACGTGTCACGTGACATTTTGTAATTTTTGGTCGTGTACCATGGCCAGGTGTTTAATGCATGGATAACGGCCGGCACAGGTCGTGCTCACAGATGACCCGTCGGAGAGGTAGGCGGGGCAACCGGGCTGGTGGGGCTAACAACCCCACAAGTCAACCGGCTACGCCACCANCGCCTGCGTAGGCTGTACGTGTCACGTGACATTTTGTAATTTTTGGTCGTGTACCATGGCCAGGTGTTTAATGCATGGATAACGGCCGGCACAGGTCGTGCTCACAGATGACCCGTCGGAGAGGTAGGCGGGGCAACCGGGCTGGTGGGGCTAACAACCCCACAAGTCAACCGGCTACGCCACCAGCTACGCCTCGGAACCAGCCTGGGAGCTCTGTTACACCCGGAAGCGGGGGTATGCAGCCAGCATGGGACCTTCGTCAGCTTACGGAAGGCATGCTAACCCCGCGTACTCTAGTGGTCGACAACTCAGGGGCAGACGTAACAAGTGAACGTCCACGGATCGGGAGCAGGAGAGAGGGCAACCTAACCACTGAGGTGCGCACCCCCCCCCGCCGCGACAAAGCGCGACGCGAGAGATTCCGGTGCACGCGTCCGTCGGACGGGAGGAAAATCCCGGTCGGGCAGGAAGCGCAGGAAGAGGTCCTCTGTTGGTGTCACGGGTGGNAAGAGGCCCTCTGTTGGTGTCACGGGTGGTGGCCTACCCAATCTTGAGAGCAAGCTCGAGGAGGATTACTACAGACAGCAGGGCGAGGCGAGGAGGGAGGCATTGGCCCGTAAAGCTCGCGCGATTGCCGAAGACGAACGGCGAAAAGCAGAATCCGCGGGGAATCACCCCGTTGATCCTCGGCGTAGGAGTCACGGCGGGAACCCAAGACAAGCCGGTTCTCAGCCTGGAAAGCGGAATGCGGGTAGGAGACTTTCTGCCCCAGCGGCGCTATCTGTACGCCAACCAACAAGCAAGAAGCGAAGGAAGGCGTGCGAGCGGATGGAATGCGGATGGGTTACAGACCACCCTGGCACCGAGTGTAGCAAATGCCCCGGTAGTGTAGTGCACTCGGACGACGATAAGCTATGTTCGGCATGCCACAGGGCTCCGACTGACGACGGTTTCAAGCACCTCCGCCCGGACCGGTTAGGGCGAGCAGTAGACTCCGTGGCCGCGTGGACACAAGGAGAGAAAACCCTCCCTCCAGCTCTCGTGCGAGACTTTAGGCCCAGCAATGACTGCCTCTGCGCACGCCCAGACTGCTTCCTAGCTTTTTTCGCCGAGGAAGGAAGGAAGGCAGAGTCTCGCGTTTGCGGTACATGTGGGTACCGGAAATTGGGCAAGAGCATCGTAAGGTGGTACCCCATGGATGCTGCAGATGACGATGTCGCGGAGGGGAACGCAGTGGTGAGCGATGGCCTTTGGTGGTGCGGCCGCTGTTATCAGAAACGGTTGGAGGTCATAGAGACGAGAAACAGCCAGAGCACCCAGCGAACAATGCGCATGGATGGGGGGGTGAGGCGCCGGTGCCTCCAGATCCGTTGGACACGGTGCGCGCTATCGTGGAAGAAGTCGTCCGTCGAGGTGAGATCCTGTACTGGCAGGACGTCGCCGATTGGGTAACAGCGGAACGCGCGAAGCTTGGCATGGTGGAGTTACAAGGGAGATGCCCAAGAAAAATCGTCCGGGCCATATTTGCAAGCATCGAGGAATCCGGGACTTCACGCTTGGTCAGTCACGAACCAGCACATGGAGACGCACGCGAGCGAGAACTTTTCCTCTTCCCAAACACCCTTGGGGACGAGCATCTCGTTGACCTTATGCTGCGTGCCCGCCGTAATGCACCCGTACAGCCACCATCCAACCAGCTAGCGGATAAAGGCGGGTCTCTCAAGTCGATTCTGGAGGAAGTCGAGTAGGACACGGAGGACGCAGACGCAAGGATGTCCGTCGTGCGGGCAGCTGGTACAATTGTTCGAGCCGACGTGGAGAGTGATCCTGCCCTGAAGAACACCCCCGCGACGCGTGAGAAACATCGCTGCGCCGATGAGTCGGACATGACAGTGAGGCCACCCAGAGAGAATCTACTAACCGCGTTTCCTCCGGCCTTGGTTAGGTTTTACCAAAGCATGACGAACATGGCACTGTATCGCGAAACCATCGCATCAGAGACCGAGCATCCTGGAGAGCCCTGGGTATGGCAGACCGAAGGGCAAGACCGACGGCACCCTACCACCTCGGGCGACTTGGAGGGCGAGGACGGTGATGGAGAATAGAAGGACAAGGTCAGTCAAGGAGCAGTGACGGTGTCGTTAGGGAAACGAACCGGGGAACAGGCCAGGCATATCGACAGCCTTACCCGCGACAGGCGATCCACGCATCGTTGCTTCTAGTGATGTGTACGGTGGTGGTGAAGGCCATTATGCGTGGTCGGCACATGGGTTCGCACGACATCAAAGGGGCTCAATGGGCAAAGTCTAAGGGTACGTGTCACGATGTGATCAAGTTTGTAGCGGAGCACGGTTTATGGGCGACGACGTCGCAAATTCAGCACCGAGAAGATTTCCACGCGAGGTTCGTAGAGGACAAGGACCTCCTGAGCCGGGGCGCCGAGTACGCCGCCATTCCCATGGACAACTGTGACTTTGACCCGAGGGTCGGAGTTGGCCAGGGGGAGGGGCCTCATCTTCCCTTCATCGCTGCGACGGCCTTGGCGGAAGGGCCCGACGTAGGTCGAATGGACGACTGGTTGTTGGTATAGAGCCGGGGATCGCTTACGGTGGAAGACGTCCTTATGGGGCCGGAGCGGGACCAGGAGGACGGAGCACGGCAGAAAAACAAGTTTTCGGCCGAACTCTACCGCGGNGTAGGGCCCGACGTAGGTCGAATGGACGACTGGTGGATGGTCAAGAGCCGGGGATCTCTTACGGTGGAAGACGTCCTTATGGGACCGGAGCGGGACCGGGAGGACGGAGCACGGCGGTATAACGAGTTTTCGTCCGAACTCTACCGCGGCGTATTCGCTGAGGCGCGGAACAACTCCGACAGGGCTGCGGCAGACACATGCTTCGAGTCTGAACTCCGCAAGGTAAGATACCATTTTTTTACTTTCTCCCTCCTTGCTTTCTGGTTTTTCCACGACTTATTCCATCTACCCAATAATAAACGGCGTTCGTCGACTCTGAGTCGCGCCCTCCACACTATTCCTCGAACGCGTAGGCCATCACACCCGAGGGCAAATCGCCGCAGCAACTGCGATACGTGTTTATCCAGAAGGGTTCCACCAAGCGTTTCACGATATGAAGGGAGCCATCCAGCGCGTACAAGGTATCTGGTGTGGGTCCCTAGCCGGTAAGGCTGGTGCACCATTCATACTCGGTGGGGACGAGGAAACATACAAGCACATGTACCACGTCATGGCACAGAAGCCCCGCGAGTACCGACAAGTCCGTCGCTACCCCGGCGATTGGCATTTGCTGTTGCACATGGCCAAGGTGATGCTTAGGCGGTACTGGGGTGCTGGCGTGGAGTTCGTGGCGAAGGATTTGGGCACAGACGGGTCGAAGTCGGGGGAAGGGAGCAACTACCGTCGGGCCCACCACCACGCAATGGCGTTTTGGGCGGCGTTTATTGCTCTGTGTCGACAGGAATACTTAGAGAGTTTGCCGACGCCAGGTGACAGACCGGTGGAAGAGGACAACGTGGTCGACGGGGTGGTTCGGTGGATAGTGGCACGGGCGGAGTCTCACAAGACTTTCGCTGTGTGGAAGCAGTTCCTCCTCCACGACTACCATGAGTACATCGCCTTCCGAACTGCCCTGCGTACGGGGAACTTCAGGCTAAGGCTTGAAGGCCTTCGGCGTATCGCCCCCATTTTGTTCGTCACCGGCAAAGACAAGTACCAGTTCCTCGTGGCAGATCATCTGACGGAGGTGTCGGGTTATTCGCGTAATGATATGAGGGTCGTATCCGAGCTATTCTCCGTCTCACATGGCCCTGACACGTTTGCACGAATCGGCTTGGACGAGCGAAAGGAGGTTTCCAATCGTCTCTACAAGACATTGGCGAAAAGGATCCTTTCGAGCACGATAGAAAAGCTGACACCGATTGCCCAGCTGCGTGAAGTCGCCATCTTCGACTTCGAATCGCATTTCATCGAGAAAACACGCACGGAAAGGGACCGTTGTAGAGAGTTCGTGGTAAAACGTGCACCAGCAGTCATGGCGGCGATGGACTGCTTGAGAGAGAGCCCGGCACTTGAAGGCGACGATGGCAAAGACAAGGTCGCGGCGTTGGACGGGAGAGTGTTTCCGCCGGTCAAGTGGCAAGAGTTTCTCGACTCGCCCGCTAAGGCTCGTGCGAAAATGCGCGAGTGTGTCCTGTACTACGTCTTCAAGAAGAAAAAACTCAACGGCGCGAAACTCAACGGCGCGACCAAGAAGAAGATTTTCTCCATCCCGGCTAGGAACAGCATCAACAAGGCCACGAAGCGCCAAGGGAGGTCGTCTGCACTCAAGGATTCCGTCCGTAATGCCTACGCTGGGGGGCAAGAGTGGAAGGCCCTCACGCTGAACATGTTCGATGCGGCCAGAGAAGGTGGGGGTGTGGTGACACAAGACCAGATGCTGGAAATGGTGGCGTCCATACGAGCGGCCACGCCGTACAGCATGGCCAACGCGACGGGAGGTGAGGAAGAGAGCGTGCGCAACACAGGTTGCCATCTCGTGCATCCGCTCCCAGCCGAAGCTCACCCACTCTCCACACCCGTGTTTCTGAGTGTTATTAGTATAATGCATACCACATCACATTGTGTTCACCCCCACCCCCCCATCCCCAAACACCCCTGTTGGAAAACTCTCCCCAAACGTATCAGGAGCGAAGCACACCAACAAGGCGGCAGGTCCAGGGAAATGGGTCAGAGACCATGGTGACGACGGGTTCGCAGACGACCCATTTTACGACGCCGACGCTCATGGCGTGGATCTTCCCGTGTCAACCCACCAAGGGGTGCACCCGGAATATCTCGAGAAGGGAACTGCGGGAATAATCGACTACAGTCATCCCCGCTTTGAAGACACCATTTTTATAGACACTCCCCGCTTTAAGGACGCAAAAATATCAGAAACATGGTGCCCCGCAGATGTGAAAAAGTAGGGGGGGTAGGGTTTTCCACCATTCGACCCCCCCCAGAAAATGTGCTGCAGCACCTGTAGATCCTGGATCATCAACAGCGGTCTGCTGCAGCCGCAAACTGCGTGTGGGTGTATGGAAAGATTCATTCCATCTGCTGGCGGTTCGTCTGCTGCCGGCTTGAAGCCATGGGGCGAACCGACGTGCCAGTTCAAACCTGCACTGGTGTCACTGGTTCATCAGTGTCCGTGCGGGCGACTCATGCACGCGTTTTGTGGTCGGGGCATCGGAGAGGAAGGCCACGGACAGCAGAGAGAGTGCTCGGATTGCCTTGGGTGAAGTCTCGTGAGGTTGAATTTGGCGTTTGTGTTGTGTTGTGCCTCGTTTTGACTTTTGGGAGGCGTGGTACCCTCTTTGTCGCTGTGCTTTCCCGACATTTTTGGTCTCTGTGTTTCTGCGTAGCCTACATTTTCCTGGTGTCGTTTTACAACGTTCGATATTTCTCAGGTGCGGTAGCGAGATCTTGGGCAAGATATTCAACGCCTAAAAAACACAATAAAGCAAATAATTAAGCCCATATCAACACAAGCGCACTATCGTCGTGTACATGTACGATGCGTAGGTCGTAGAACACTATCGCTTTCAGCGTTTTGGTGGTACTGTACGGGGAAATTCAATCGATGGTATGCAAGAATGTATTGCAGCACAATAGCAGCAGTGGTTGCGACCTTCAAATCACCTTGTGTCGTGGGTTTCAAACAACACCTCTTGTGGTCGCCTTTCTGCTGCGAATGCGCACCTTTTCACATATGTTTCGCCTTCATTGGCCCCAGGGATGGTGCGTTAGTGGCCCCGGAATTCTAAGACGCTTCCCCGTGTTAAAGACACTTTTTTGGGGGGAAAACGTGATGTGTCTTTAAAGCGGGGTCGACTGTACTTCAAGAGGCAGCTGTTGTCGAAGTGGCTGCAGTCAACCGAGCTACTCCTGGTGTGCTACGACCGACAGGAACTGGTGCCGGTAATCAAAGGACAAGAGCAGCTTGGGAGGACCGAGAAACTTGGTGAGTGCTCTCGGACCTTCGACCCGAAGTCCACGGACCCTGTTACTGCGTTACAGTATGGACCATGGCTTCGAGCCGATCGCAAGGCGGCGCGGAACGGAATCGCCGCCTACCTCGCCATGCGCGTGCTAGCTGATGAAGTCTGGACCGGCGACACCAAGCCGAACGGAATCGTCGCATTCTATGGCGTCGGAGGTGAGCCTGGTCTGAGTGCTGATCATCCAGCTGGTGTAGATGCGGAGGGTGGCCTTGAGATGGGAGGGGTAGGCGCCACGGAGGCGCTTTCCGGAACAGAACCACTCCTTCACTTTCGAAACGGAAACGACCCTACCCCTGGCGTCGAGCGGCAGCTAGGGCCAGACATCGGCGAGGCGGAGCTCTCCGTGATACACTTCATCGTTTGGGCGAAGAAGTACTGGGGGAAAAACTTCGACAAGTGGATTGTTTCATCGGTAGACACGGACCTATGGATGATTATTCTACTGGCGATGACCACTGGTTGGCTTCGGCCTCGTGGCGAGGGGGCGGTTGACGTGACCGTCCAAAAGGTCGCGGGTGGCGAGACCAAGTTCCTGTGTATGAACAGAGTACCGTAACCATCGGGGTCTTGGCACACTGTGCGGTCGCTTTCTTAAATGTTTCGAACTTCAGACTTTTTTCGCACAGGTGTGCGAAGACCCCGATATGTGCCAAGTTCGCGATACCTGTGCGGAAATGCAGTAAATATTTCGGTTCTAAGAAACAACGCACACCCCTGTGCCAAGATCCCGATATTTGCGGTGCTGCTGAAATTCAAAGCGGCTGGTACGGCGACTTTCGAACGCACACCCCTGTGCCAAGGCCCCGATATGCGCGATCCTAACGTTGAAAACCACAGGGGATAGCAGCACTTCGCGTGTATGATATTGCTGCAACACAATCACAACACAACCAACAGACAAGCTATTATATATACACATAGTAGTAGCTGCACACACAAACGAGTCTCGGGGAATTGCCACCATAACAGTTCCGTGGCGGAGAAATGCCGGAGGACAATCGGGAAAATGCCCGAGACGGAGCTGCGGGCTCGACCACACGCAACGCGCGGCTACGATGTCGGAGGGTGCAAGCGCCGGACCTGCCGACGCCTCACAGGCCTCGCAGACCTCACAGGCTAGTGCTGGCGGTCTTTCCTCTGCGGATCAGGGAGCTGCCGCTGCGGACCCGAAGGCAACCGGCGAGGCTGTCGGTGAGATGCTAGCCGCCAACGACCCCGTCAAAAACAGCAACGGCAAACGCNAGCTGCGGGCTCGACCACACGCAACGCGCGGCTACGATGTCGGAGGGTGCAAGCGCGGGACCTGCCGACGCCTCACAGGCCTCACAGGCTAGTGCTGGCGATCCTTCCTCTGCGGATCAGGGAGCTGCCGCTGCGGACCCGAAGGCAACCGGCGAGGCTGTCGGTGAGATGCTAGCCGCCAACGACCCCGTCAAAAACAGCAACGGCAAACGCGCGTACCCGGAGCCCAACTTCCCGATCGAGCGGTCAGGAGCAGTGGGAGGGAAAGAGATCTACCCCATCCGGTTCAAACTGAACGCGGCGGCCTACACACGGGAGATCTGCCCGTGCGACGGTCAACCGGTGGGAAACAACGGCGCGGCGAAAGTTCTCCAGGTGCCTCGGAAGCGTATCATCGAGTGGCTGAAGCAGGAGGAGCAGCTCAGGGAGAAGGTCAGCGCCAACCCCAAGCTTTCGAAGGCCAAGCAGGTTCACAGCGGAGGGAAAGCTTCGACAGTCGACGCCGAACAAGCCCTTGTGGACTACATCAACGAGCAGCGCAAGCAGCACCGTGCTTGTGGTATTCGGGAGGCNGAGTGGCTGAAGCAGGAGGAGCAGCTCAGGGAGAAGGTCAGCGCCAACCCAAAGTTTTCGAAGGCCAAGCAGGTTCACAGCGGAGGGAAAGCTTCGACAGTCGACGCCGAACAAGCCCTTGTGGACTACATCAACGAGCAGCGCAAGCAGCACCGTGCTTGTGGTATTCGGGAGGCGATGAACAAGCTGCTCGAGCTGAAGCCTGACGCCCTTGGCGGGATGCCGGCGAACGCGAAACCGGAGGAGGCGCTGGCTTTCAAGGTCAAATTCAACTCTTGGTACCAACGGTTCCGCAAGCGGAATGGGTTCAGCATCTGCCGGCGTACCAGCGTGGGCCAGAAACTGCCGAAGGGGTACGAGGGTATGGCGTGGGCGACGGTGATGAAGCTGCGCGAGGCTCTCGTAAAGCGCACCGGCGAGGTCTACGATCGGCGCCACCCGCTGGCACCTGACGAGAGCCCCATCAAAGGGGAGGATCTGACTTCCGAGCAGCTGGCGTCTGTTGAGGCGGAGGTTTTCGAGGAACTCGGCAACATGGACCAGACGCCACTCCAGCACGAGATGCCGGTGGAAACCACTATGAAGAAGACCGGTGCGAAGGATGCTCGCATCAGCACAGGAGGTGAGGGCGAGCTAATATTTTTGTCAAAATTTTGTGTGGTGTGCGGATTTTTTTGTCGTTGGACAATTTCTTAAGACACATGCTTCTTTTTTGCGTGCCGGTACACGGTGCGATGTAGCTCTATCGGTAGACACAGGAGGGTCGCTACCTGTTTCTGACGCTTCAAACTCGTTCTGGCTGTCATGGCGGACGGCAAAAAGGTTTCGCCGCGCATCATCTTCAGGGCCCCGTTCATTCCCCCGACCGTGAGCGGCAAGGGCAAGAGCACCCTGCCGCGGAAGAACTCCGTCGCGTGGGAGATCCATCCTGCGAACCGCGCCAAGCACGGCCACCCTGCCGACGGCATGTCCTTCGGCGTGCAGGAGAAGAGCTGGAGTGACCAGCGGGAGTCCAACGGGTGGATCTCGGGCAGCTGGAAGCTCCGTCCCAACAACGGCAGCATCGTCCAGCAGCGCCCGTGCATCCTGGTGCTGGACGACTTCAAGTGCCACAAGGACGAGGGTTTCATCGCCGCACTCAAGAGAGACGCCAACACCATCGTCATCTTCATCCCAGGCGGGTTGACGCCCTTGCTCCAACCGCTCGACCGCATGCTCAACAAGCAGATGAAGCGGCTGCTGCGGGGCAAGTACACCGCCTACAGCGCGTCGGCGGTCGCAGACGCCCGGTCGGGGAAGCTGAAACGACCGGAGCGCGGGGTCGTCTCTACGTGGTGCAAGGAAGAGTGGGAGTCCATCACCCCCGAGACGGTGAAGACTTGCTTCAAGATCTGCGGTCTCACGCTCGCGCTCGACGGCAGCGAAGACCACGCCTGATGCGATGACAACTTCGGGGAAGACTACCGCGACCTTCTCGAGGAGCAGCACGCCGTGTGGCTCGCTGAGCACCCCGACGTGACTCTCCCGCCGCTCAAGCTGCCGAAGGTACCAGGGGGGTTCGACTCCAACCCCATCACGGCTGCTCAGAAGCAGGTCGAGGGGAAGCTGCTGCCCTACGTCGCTGATGAGAGCGACAGCGAGGTGGAGGTCTTGGAGGGCGACAGCGACGTGGAAGTCGTGGAGGGGCAGGGGGGCGGGGGCGCCGAAGGAGTAGTCGAACTTTGAATCATAGTTCTTTGGGATTGCCAGTGAGATTGGATGTTTTTGCGATGGTAGGGGTGCGGGCACGAAGTAGAGTTCAACCCGCCTAGGAAGTACAGTAGTAGGATGTTGGTAGCTCGTTGTGGTAGTTTGGTGTGATTTTTTTCTTCGTTTGTGGTTTCACGTGCGTTTTGAATTGTTGAGTGGGTGCCGTTTGCCGATTTGCCGATTTTGGTTCGTCAGAAGGAAAAGAAGATAACAAAGAGTACAAATACCACATTTTTGAACATCGTCATGGTGCCAAGGGCAGCAGTAGCAGTGGAGCACGCGACTCAAGCTCCCACATTATCAGGAATTTCCAGCACAAGATGCTGGTGAAAGGGTATCACTTACCGCCAAACCTCACCGAACATGTCGGCGTCTCCACAAACTGTGCGGAGACGACGATACCTGTGCGATAACCTAGCAAATCATTTGGAACCGGCTTTTTTTCCGTACACCCTGTGCCAAGACCCCGATATATGCCGAGACCCCGATATGTGCTAAGACACCGATGATTACGGTATTCGCCAGCATCTGCGAACTCGAGGACGCAAGCGAGTCCGCTTGGCCGCTATTGACCTTCAGGGGCTGGATTCCCACGGACAACGACAAGGTTCGTCTGTTCGTCCTGACCTGGAGTCGGGCTGTGACTACCTCCCGGCAATTTCCGGGCTGCCGTTCTACAAGATGCGGGTACTGGCCCTCAAGAGCGTGCGGACGGAGGGTTTGTTTGACAAGCCGCTGTTCTTCGAGGAGCAGGATGGCACGTGGACGGGCATGTCGACGAATANTGGCCGCTATTGACCTTCAGGGGCTGGATTCCCACGGACAACGACAAGGTTCGTCTGTTCGTCCTGACCTGGAGTCGGGCTGTGACTACCTCCCGGCAATTTCCGGGCTGCCGTTCTACAAGATGCGGGTACTGGCCCTCAAGAGCGTGCGGACGGAGGGTTTGTTTGACAAGCCGCTGTTCTTCGAGGAGCAGGATGGCACGTGGACGGGCATGTCGACGAATACGCGAAGCTTTTGGCGACCATATTCTTCTACAAGGATGAAGCGGCGTTTGGCACTGCTCATTTGACTCCAGCCCAGCTGATCGAAAGCATTGACGGCGACGTCGAGGGCTACGTGAACGTGATCCGCTACTCCATCCTCCAACTCCCGAAGAAGAAGACGACAGCCACCTGTCCATCTTTTTTTTCCTTGCGCAAGCAGAGAGAACGAGGTAACGCCATCTTCCGGTACTGGAAGAATGGCCTGAGGGAGACCATGCCGGCGACAGAGTTTGCCGGCAAAGGATGGAGCGTCGACTCACGAGGAAAGGGGAGCGACGGCGACGAGCTCACAAAGGAGAACTGCGTGCTTGACCTGTCCGAGTATGCTTTCATCGCCCCTGACCGAAAGACAGCCACGCTTGCGTGTGGTTGCAATCCGGACACGGCCCTTTGCAACAGGTGCAGCTGCAAGAACAAGAAGTGCTCGCTCGCTTGCGGCTGTAGAAATCGTTGCACCCTACGGCGCGCCGGCACCTGTGCGTGCAGGGGGGAGTTCTGCGTCACGGCCTACGGTGGGTGCTTCTCAAACCTGGCGGGTAGAGGGTACCTCCCGACCCCAACCACCCATCGAGAGTCGACCACGGCCATCCTGCAGTGTTGCCAATGCCATGGCACTCTTTGCCGCCTCTATGAGGCAGCAGGAATCGCATGGAGCGGACGACGTGAAGGCGGGGACTCCCGAGTCGCCTGCGAGCAAGGATGTTTCCGCCGGCGAGGCCGCGGAATCTAAGAGCGCAGAGTTAAAGGACCCCGAGTCGGACGAGAACGGCGACGGTTCGGTCGGCGCACTCGACGATTTGATCAAGTTAGATTCGAGCGAATCTAGCTCCAGCGATGGGGAACCTGACGGGGTGAGCGAGAAGAGCGTCGACTCCAACTGGAGTGACGGAGACACAGATGATGGTGTTGCGGATCTCGTAACCGACGCCTGGAACTGAGATCTGGCTGCTTCTTCAGGCAGGTACATATATCGTTCCTTGGGATTGGGATTGGGGATGTCTTGCCCGGCATTATTGCACGTCAGATCTCGACGTCGTACCGAAAGACCGTGTGGTCTGATTGATTCTAACTCCATGTTTCAATGACATATTTCGCACGTCTTTGTTGGTGGTTGAACAGGTCCGTCGGTGCTTCACTTCCGTCGGATGCATCCGTCCACGAAATACGACGACCCCGGGGTACGAGATATCAGACGGACGAACAGCGCGCGCGTTTTCTCCCCTGTATTTCCCTACCCAATTGCACAGGGAGGTGGACGGGGGGGGTTATTTTTCGGCCGCGCTGGGTGTCCGTTGTTTATTGGCATCGTATTTTGTTAGTCGCAAATTGCCTGAAAGGTACGGAAGTGCTATGTGCGTTCCGGGCCTGCCTGTGTCGTTTGTTTCTGACTGTAAATAAGGTGTTTGTTGTTTCCTTCAGTTCGGGCATGATGTTGATAGGTGTGGCCAACCCGGGGGGGGCAGTCTTGTGTGCGGTGTTCGTGTGCAAGTATTTCCTTGCGTTTTCGGCACACCCAATGCTCAGTGCGTACAATGTATTCGTATGCTTTGAGCAAAAATACTTCAACAATTATAATGTGTACATATTGCCGGCCGTGCCTGTCTGCGTGCGACGTCAGATAGCACAAGGTTATCAGTGATCAAGTTCCCTGTTAGTGTAGCTGCCGTGATACTGTCGCTACTCCATCCTCTCATTGTTTTTGTCCAGGATTCCGGAGAGTTGCACTGCTGGGTGAGGGCCCCGAGTCAACAGGCACAAGTGTGTGCGGTGCAACACCGCAGCAGGAGAGGGGGGCACCCCAGCAGCAATTTCAGTTTAAATCTATTAATAGCTGACGCCATCCAAAGTACTCCACGTGTAGTACGTTTTGCAGCACAATTCCAAGTGCTGTACAATCGCAAGATCAGCAGCTAACATTGCCAATGCTCGGTGTTGCCGGCGGCGTGGCAGAAAATGAGCATGGTGCCTGTTTTCAACTTCATCTGTGCCTACCTCTTGATTCCCGCCACCAATCAAGTTCAACCCTTCTGCAATAGACTATAATACTCTATGGTGCTCAGTCCACCTTCCCTCAAACGTTGGTGGCGATTGATGCTGTAGTGGGCGCGTTCTTGTGCTTGGTCGCTTTGGGCGGGTGCACAAGAGGTTGGTTGCGCCGCGTAGATACGAGCCTCACATTTTTTTAGGTGAGGGGCTGCGTGTTGCGCCGACAAGTTTGAAGCCTACAGTAGTGGACGGAATTTGGCAAATCTTGGTTTCCTACATAGCTAATGGAATAGTCTACTGCTGTAAACCTTTGGCCTACGGTGGATGTACGCCGGTCGCGCTGCTCTTCTGTTGTTTGTTTGTTGTTTTTCTCCCATCATTGGACTCTGTCGTCTGCCCCTCTGGCCCCTATCCTCCACTTCTACTAGCTAGACGACCCAATCGGGGTCACGTAGGAGGGAGGGGTTGGACCCCCTCCTGCGGTTCATGCCTGAGGTATTTTATCGCGAGAAGGGTACAGCAATCCCTTCCCTCGCGACTTACGAAGTCGATTATGGTTTACTAACAAACGAGTTTTGCAGCGCGTCGCTTTCATCCTAGACCAGGATTTATTTAGTGAGAAAAAAACTCTCTCTGTCGGGACTCGAACCCATGACCTGGCTCTTAGCAGGCTGCGAGGCTACCCACTAGACCACCGGGGCGACCGGTGTATGTGTAAAACGACAATTTTTGTTCCTCCGCCATGTTTTTTTTTTTCAGTCGTGCAGCACTGCAGCGAGAAGAGTTTCAACGTGCCTTTACCAGGCGTGGGGATGCGGACCCTCGTGTGAGTCCACACGCATGTATGTATGTCCCCGCTCGACCCACCCCCTCTCCCTCTCTCCCTGCCTAAGTGCCAGTAGGCATGGAAGTCTGGTCGCCTCGGCACGTCAAGCTATTATTATCTCGTTTCCACACCAGCACCTCGTCGTGCGTGATGGAACCGGAAATAATTGAAACAACACGGGATGGGTGTAATTTAAGAAGAGTTTATTCTTGAAGGACCGCGCGCCGTTTGCTCGCACCGGTGCAATCAGGGTCCGTTAAGCATCTTACACCCCGCGTGACATCCCCACACAACCAAACACCAATACAAGCACACGAGAACGGGCTTGAGCGTGCCGAGTGTTACTTAGTTTGTTCGCCGCTCCGCCTCCTGATCATACAGCAGTATGAACAACTTCGGTAAATCTTGAATTCGAAACAAGCGTGGACCGACCCAGTGCCGACTGCTGCAGGTTGACCACCGCGGCTGACTGTGAGCAGGCTTTCCGAGAAACCCACCTTTTTCGTCCAATCACCATAGGCACGGTGTAGCACCGTCCGCAGCTTGTAACCTCCTTGTCCCAGTGTTCTGTCCTCACCAGTCACCAGCAGCAGATCAACTACTCGGCGGGAAAAATGCCGAGCCTCAAGTATTAATGGTATGATGAGTAGGCGTTAAGAGAGACGGGGACAAACTGCTCAACAGTCCTGTGGTTGATCAACTCAAGCTTTTCCAAGATCCCGATATCATGTCCCACATCCCCGCAAACTCTTGGCTGCCCCGAGCCCCGAGAGGTCCGTGGCTGTTGCTACTTGTACTCCATGCACATCTGCAGACAGACCAACAGCATGATGTGGACAGCTCTATTCCTGTGTCTTTTCTTCCAATGTATCCGCCACCAGAGAGCGATTCGAACACGCCGGCAACCGACGACACACTCTTTTCGCTGCACTCTTTTCGTCCGTGCTGGCAAGTGCTGTGAAATACAGACGGAAAATTGGTTGCGGCGCTTGGGAGTTTTACCGCTGTAATACGACTAGTCTATGTATGGTCCTACTGCTTGCACGTGCATACGAAAATCCCATGAAAACTACACTGCTGTAGCGTGGTTGTTCAGAGTTATGACTGCCGTCGGGTACACCGCCGGCTTGGATGATTGGTCGTTATCTCTTTTGATGACTTCCTGCCATTTCGCGGAACGGACGACATGGACGGACAAACAACTTGCCGGTCGATCAACGACCCCGGCGGGAAGAAAAGATTGGCCGATTCTCCGTGTATGCATGAGTATGTAAAAGCGGTTGCTAACCGGTCAGCGGTAACCAGGAAGCGGATGCATGATCGTCCCGATTGTCCGAGATGGACCACGACTGCTGTTTGGCAACCTCCTCGCTCACACAAACGAGCACCGGACAACGTCTTGGACCTTGGACGCTTGGACACGCCGCTGAGAGGTACAATAAAGTCAGTGAGCTTAATTGAAATGCAGTGGGGCCTCACCTCCGACGGCACAACAGTAGTAGTATATCTACTGCCGTACATGTGTACATATACAGCAGTTGGCGTATTGCCGAATGGATTTGTGTGTTGACGCATAGTGCAAACTCAGGCTTCCTGATGTTCATACAAAAATCAGCAGGAATTCCTGATGATCGAGTTTGAAATATGTCCCGGGCTATTCGCCAGATCATCGGGAGGATCTTCCATTCCCGATGAAATCATGAAAACGGCCTTTGGCCGTTTTCATGATTATCATCAGGAAGGATCTTCACGACTGCGGCACCCACACCCGCGTCCGTACTGACTGCCGGCGTGCACGAGCTTGCACGCACACAAACCCACACTTCTCCCAACAGCCGTGTGTCACTCGTCAACTACCAACTCGTCAAATACCAACCACCATCATGAACAACAACACCCCGAGCTGGCGAGGTGGTGGAGGGTATGCTACGGGCGGTGGGTACGCAGCCGGTGGCTTCCAGACAGCGGGGTGGAACGGTCGTGGGGAACGAGAGCGAGATGTTGGCACTTGGTCCGAGCAGCAAGGACAGCAGCAGCCTCCGCACAATAGCAGCAGCAGAGGTAGTGGTAGACCCCGTTGGCATGGACCATCTGCCGTCTCCTGTTAGATGCGGCGTCGTTTGCTTCGCTCATCCCCTTCCCTATCGTGGGTAGAAACCTCCTAAGTTTGTTCACAGATACAAGCTGCGTGTGACGGGAGGCTCTCTCGCCCGGACTCTCAGG
>CACKRE030001241.1:8096-20774 GCA_902602495.3 Ectocarpus sp. CCAP 1310/34 | reverse complement strand
CCCCCCCGGAAAGCATGTTTGAGTCACCTTTGGCGAAAAGTAGGAAGGAAAGATTGGCCATGGGTGATAGGTCCATGCTCCGTCCTCTCGAAGACGCGTGGTCATTGGTCTTACCGCTACAGCATGCAAAACATGAGTGTGCCCCCTCCCCCCCCCTCCTCCCCCTCGATGTGTGGGAACCCCTCCCCAAGATGGTGGCCGTGGCTGTACGAGGTGCTGGTGGTGCAGTGGACGGAGGTGCTGGCCACGGCGAGAGGGGGCATGGAGGAGCCCGGTCGGAGGACGGGGGCCAACTCGGGGTATCCGTACACGCAGGACACCCTGCCACAGCACACTACGTGAGTGGCGTCGTGTTGTCCCTTGGTGGTGTTGCTTTTTGTTTCCTACAGTACGAGCGTCTAAGTCTTGCACCGTTCTGTGTGGTTGTTTTTTTTGTGCCCAAGGTCTTGTCCCGCCCCTCTGCTTTTTTTTCCTTTGTCGTCCTCTATTTTGTGTGTGTTTGCGTGGTCATCTCGAGGTGCGTTTCCCGCACGCGTGGCCGTCAATTCACCTGTCGATTTGTTTCCCCTCGCTAGGTGGTCCAATTGAGAGTCTTGACTTTTTCTTGTCTTTTGTGACGGGTGTCCCACCCGCATGGTCCTCAATATCCCCTGTCGATACGTGTCCTTTCGGTGGTGTGTTCAATTGTTTGACTTTGCCTTGTCTTTTCTGCCGCCTCTCCCTCCGTCTGTCTGTGTCGGTGCTGTTGCAGCGTGCTGTCGCAGGTGTACACGCCGGTCCTGTTGGCCATGATCTTGAAGAGTATCAGCCTCAGGGTCATTTACGAGAAGGTACGGTACGGTGTACGGTATGGCACGGTGAGGTGCGGTACGGTATGCAGGCAAAGACACAGCTTCAGAAGCTGAAACTAGAGTGCTAAGGGAGTGGGGTTCTCTGTTCGTCTAGAGAGAGAGAGACAGACAGACAGACCGATAGACAGACAGACAGTCAGTCAGTCAGACACAGACAGACAGACGACAGAGTCTCGCGGGGGGGGGGACGAAGTGGTTCTGGCCTAAGGTGTAAGGGTTGAGCCCCTCAATACCTTTCTAACTTTGTGAACAGACTTTGTTTTGAGAGGGAACAGGAGGAGCATCAGGTATGTAGGTTGGTTTACGTTTTCTTATAACCCAAACATGACTCTGCTTTAGCGCATCAACCCCCCACCCTCGATCACCGTTCTTCGGTCGTGCGTGCCACGAAACGAAACGCCGTTCGTGTGCGGCGTCGGCGGTGTGCGGAACCTCGGTTCGGTTTCTGTCAGCTTCGCACTCCCGTCAGGCTTGACGACTCCTTCTTGGAGGAGCTGGAGACTCTCGTCGTGCTCGTGACACGCCACATCAGTGAGGTGAGCTTGCGACGTTGTCGTTGTCGTCGTCGTCGTCGTCGTCGTCGTTGCGTTGTATACCTCACGTCAAGTCATGATTTTGGCTTTTCTCTTTTACTTCTTGTTATTCGTTCCATTTGCGTTGCAAGAAGACAAGTTTTTCGTTGCTTTGACAAGGTGACATTGCAGTGTCGTCTTGTCGTGTACGGTTGCTGTCGTCGTTCGTTGTTGCTGTTTGCGCTGTGTACCTCGCGCGAAGTCCCGTTTTCCTGTGTTTCGCCAGCTTTTCGCTGCGACAACGTGGCGCTGCCACGGGTGGGATGGGTGTATGCATATGTGTCAGTCCGGTGATGCGGTGTGCTGTACGGAAGAGCAGGCCGTGCTTCACACCCCGCGCGCGCTCGCGCTGGCGTTACTCCGACGTCCACCGACACTCCCGCCTGCTTGTGTCGGAACCAGGCCTTTAGTGTAGTAGTGCTCGAGAGGCAAGTCTCACGGCCCCCCTACCTCGCATTAACAAGCAGGAGGTACTCACGGCCTATTGACCATATACGTGCGCAGTCACCACAGAAGTCGCTCCGCACTGCCCACGCGTATGATACGTGCGACCTCTTGTTCGTTTGGGCGCGCCTAACTCGTACCCACTTAATACGTTGTTTGTAATACACACGGCCTTATTCGAACACAATCTACTACGCTGTTTGTGGATACAGACGCCCTGTCCTTCGTTTGGGCGCGCCTAGTAACACATACCCACAGCAGTGGGGGTCCCTGTTCAGGGCCTGTTGCATACTACCAATGCCCGGTATAGAGCCGGTGTTGTCGGGGGGCACACACTGAATTTGATTTTCGTTACGCTGAATAGTGCCGGTCCGCTCTAGCGCCGGTGGATTTCCTGGGCACGCTGTTTGTGTGAACACTTACCCACACGCTGTTTGGGACGCGAATGATATGGCGGCACCGCAGGCGAAGACGCTCGGACACGCCGACATCATCAACTCCTCCCTGGCCGGGTTCATCCGAGACCTCTTCGCGGTGGTGCACCCGGCGCACGCAGCGAGACTGTGCGGGTCCTACATCCGCGTCATGAGGTCGAGTCAAGACGCCCTGTACGAGGTGCGTTCTTTGTTGTGCATGGGGGCGACGCAGAGTGCCGTGGTATGGGGGGGGAGGTATCCGGAAGGGTCTTTTGTTGTGCGGCAGGGGTGACGAGGGGGTGTGGCGTGTTGGTGTGCGCTGTGTCTGCAGGGGGGGTTGGTGCGGATGATGGGTGGGTTGCGCAGCATGTGCTTTGGGTGTGTTACTCGGTGTGGCGTTGGTGGCGGTAACGGCGGTGGTGGTAGGGAGGCTGCTTCCCTTCCCTGTTTCTTGCCCCTCTTAATTATTTGATGAGGGTGGTGGCGGGCTGCGGAATCCCGCTGGTAGCAAGAGAGGTCGTCATGCCGTGATTGAAAAGAGACAAGATTCGAAAACGGTGGTACCAATTGCGGCCGAGGCGGGCAACACAACGATTCTGTCCCCGCTCTCCCCTGTACCCCGCCAAAGCATGCCTCGTTGTTCTTCCTCCCCGTGATGACCCTCCCCCCCGTTGTTGTTGTTGTTGCTCGCCCCCCCCCCAAAATATAGACGCAGTTTACTCTCGGCTTCCTGCGGCGGCTAGCGATGTACGACCATGTCGTAGCGCTCAACTCCCCCCGCCTCATCCCCTCCGGGGTGAACCGCAAGACAGAGCGCGACCTAGCCCTCTGGTCTTCGAGCACCTCTGGCACCCCTGCGCGGCCGTACAGCATGCCCAGCGGGGGCTACGGCGTCGGTCTCGGCCTGTCGGGTTCGGCGCTGCGTCCTCGGTTGGGGTCCCTCGAGTTCGACGCCGCGGCGACGGCGACGGACAGCCTGGAGCCGCACTGGCTGTTGGAGCTGTGCATCCAGGTATTGTTGATTGTTGTTTGTTGTTGTTGACTTGACATTAGCAGTTGTTGTTGCTGTTGTTGCTGCTGCTGTTGTCTTCACGCCGTTCCGTTCTCAACTCCATACCGTACTAGTCCAACTGTTACGTTTGTATTTATTCTTGTTTTGTTTTTCGGCCGGGTGACTGCTGCAGCTGTGCATCCAGTTGTTACTACGTAGTATTTTTTCGGCCTTGGCTGGTTGTTGGAGCTGTGCATCCAGGTGTTAATGCGTTTTGTCTTATCTTCGGCCGGCTGGTTGGTCGGTTGATGGCTCTGGTTTTGACGGCAGGCACCTTAAGAAACACACCCCAACACGCGGAAAGACGGCTCGCGCGTGGTGGCTGCCTAAGTGATTTCAAGGCACGAAAAATCAAATATGGTATTATTTGAAGCACGAAGAGTGAAACATGTATTATTTGAAGGTTGTCGCAGAAGCGCAAGTGCCTGACTAGGCGCTAAGATGAGGGAACGAACAACCTTCCTTTTCTTTTCCCCGATTTCATGGTGTTTTTCTACGCAGGCATGCATATCTGCGACGGACCATGAGATTCCCACGGTGCGAATGTCGGGTTTGGCCCTCTTGAGAGAGCTCCAGGTGAGAGATTCCGTATGTACCCCCGTCTCCCTCTCACGTCCGCTTGTATTTTTGTCTTTGAAAGGTATGATAGTATTCGCCGTAGCCCCGCCCCCCCCCAACAAAATGTGAAACGTAGGGATGCGAGGTCAAGATCTAACGATGAACGATGATCTACGGCATGCTTTGACACGGGTACACACAAGCGCACACAGTTTTGTTGTCCCCGTTGAACGAAGGCTACTATCGTCCTTGCCATTTGTCAAGCCTGTTGGCGAGGTCGATTCGAATTTAAGAAATGCGCTCGCTGTAGAGGGGCCCCGCGAACGAGACATGGAATTGATTTCGCGTTTTCGGTGTGTCCCGCCTCAAGAATCATCAGCTCTCAATAATTTGATTGGTCAGCCGGTTGGTGAGGTCAACTCCATTTACAGGAACTCACATAACACACGGTCGCCCCGGTGGTCTGTTGGGTAACCTCTCGGCCCGCTAAGGGCCAGGTCATGGGTTCGAGTCCCGGCAGAGTGATATTTTTCTTCTCACTAAATATGTCCTGGTCTAGGATGAAAGCGACGCGCTGCAAAGCTCGTTGTTAGTAAACCATAATCGACTTCGTAAGTCGCGAGGGAAGGGATTGCTGTACCCTTCTCGCGATAAAACCCTCAGGCAGGAACCGCAGGAGGGGGTCCAGCCCCCCCCCTCCTATGTGACCCCGGTTGGGTCGTCTAGCTAGTAGAAGTGGAGGATAGGGGCCAGAGGGGCAGACGACAGAGTCCGATGATGGGAGACAACAAACACGAACACTGTCCTGACCTCATCTCTTGTTTCGTCCGCTTTTCGGAGGCTTCTTCTTTGGGCAGTGAGTCTTCGTTTCGTAACAGGCGCATCTGCTTGCCTTAGTTTAATGCCAGTGCTTTCGTGACACCAAACTTTCGAACTGTTGTCAGAAGCTTTTCCCCCCTCACAACAATAATTTTGTCTGGTTTTTACAGGTATTCCACACGTACGACTACAGGTACCAGGACGGCTATAGCCGGCAGCGTGTGGCGGCGATGTACCTGCCCCTTATCCACCACATCGCGGCCAAGGTGTGTAATCAACCAACCCCCAAAAACCAATGAGGCCCGTGCCTTGCGGTCCGCGGGGAAAAAAACGCGGCTGCAGCAGCAGTAGATTTATTCTTTCTAAGACTTCCATAGTGTGGAAACCAGGGTGTTCGAATTCCTCACCACATTGCAACAACAAAAGCGAATTACCTCGGCTGGTAAGCGGTTAATCACTCCTTATCAACCCTTCAGGGGCCCTTGCTCGGTTACCAGAGAAAGTGTTCTTAGTATGCTAATTTTTAGCAATAAGCGTATTTTACTGCTGTAGCTTGGAGAGGGAGGGAGAGACTGTTGTGTTGTTCTTCGTTCTGTGTCTCCGTATGTAGTACCGACCACCCTTCCGCCGGTACAGCACCGGGTCTTCGAAAGAAACAAAAGTAGTCGAAAGGGTGCCGTAGTTTCGCCGTCGTGACGGTATTAACTCGTCCCTGCGTTTTTTTTTTGGAGTTCCATCTCCGTTCCGACGGTGGTTGATTCCCTCTTGTTTCTTGCTCTCTTTTCTTCATTGTTCGATATTCTTGCTCTCTCCTCTTCATTTGTGCCATATTCTGGAAGTGGTAGTGCACCTTGGATGTTCCGCTTATGTGTGTGCTCACGGATGGAACTCCTATCGGGAATAAATGATGTGGACGCTGAGTTTTATAGAGTGTTCCAATGCAACAAGGAGAAAGCGTTTGACGTCATATGCGTTGCTTGATCAGTTGGGACGTGGTGGGTCCCAGAGAATGCTGCGAGCACCGTGTTATGTGGTGAACGAAACAATTGTTTTGTTAGCATGTATGCATCATTTTATCTTCAGGTGTCGAAGCTGGGACGCGATGGATCGCAGAGATTGCTGTGAGCGCTGATCTGATGTAAAAAGCGACTCTTGACAAAAAAATAAATGTTGTATCATCAGGTGTCGAAGCTGGACGCGATGGATCCCAGAGAACCGGAGAGACGCGAGATGCTGGCGACGCTGCTGTACGTGCTGCAAGACGCGCCAGAGGCCCTTCTCCGGGAGATGTGGAAGGACGTACGTAACACCTGCACACCACAGCAGGCAGCGTGTTCGGGCGTTGGTCATTGGCCCTTTTTTACCTTGAAGTGTTTTTCTCCGTAGCTCGGGCACGTCTGGCGTCGTTTCGACATGATTGTTATTTTGGCTGTTGTTGTCGTTTTGGTTGGGTGCTTGTGACTGCTGTGAGCGTCGTTGTTGTGCATGTTTATTTGTATCAGCCACTGCTCGGACTCAGGCGGCACCCAACAGCAGTACCTCTCTATCCCCTCTGCGGTGGCACATGGCGTGATTTTGTTTTCTTTCGCGATGTTCCATCTGTTCCCGTCGCTTCCAGAATGTACTCTGCTGTACCCCCCGTACGGCAGTCTTGCCTCTCTGATTCACCAGCTAAATAAGAGCTTCTTTCTGTCTGACATCGAACAGTCTAGATCCTCTTACACCTCTCCTCTCACCGCTCGTCCCCCTTCTCCCCCCCCCTAAAAAATGTGCAGGTTGGCGTTCGGTTCTTCCGCATGTTCGGGCGGAAGGCGAACGCTGGCGGCAGCGGCAGCTCCAACGGGACCGGCACGCCGTCTCCCGCGGCCCGCCGGGCGTCCTTGAGCTTCTCGTCCGGCACGGGCACAGCAGGCACCTTCTCGTCGGAGTCGCTGGCTTCCGCGTCCGCCTACAGCAACACGCACACGCCGGCGAACCGCACGGTGAGAATCTCATGATTTCCTCCTTTTTTTTCGTTTGTTCTTGCATACGTGTTCAGGAATGATACAAACGTGTGGAGCGAGCGCTGGTTTTAAGTGATGAACACTAAAAAAAATATATGCATCGACAGAAGGTCCACCTCTCGAGTGGGTTAACTGACGCGCTTGAATACAAGAGGAATGCGAACAAAGTCGTCTGAGTAGTAATGATGACGAAGACGTGGTAACATGCAGTTGCACACGCACAAACGAAACAATACTGTAGAAGAGAGAGGCACACAACACGTGGTACCCATGATTCTGTGCGCATGGCCAAAAAGAAGGAAGTCATGTAAAGTCGCGAACCGATGCTCACGTCTCTTTTGAGGTCCTTGGCCGCGACAGCAGAGTCGTCCGTGTCGGCGACCTTGTCCGAAAGGCGCAGTTCCTTTGGTGTTCCTTTGGTGTTCCTTTGGTGTAGGTTGAGGTGGAGAGACAGCAGCAACGAACGGCATACGAACAAACGAATCGGTCCATGGTTATTTGCAATGTGGTTATGCATAGTGAACACGCTGGTGTTCTTGTTGCAATAATTCGATGGTTAGCTTCTTCCATCTCAAACTTGGAATCATAACACAAATAAAAAAGTAAGACGCAGTGCTGCTGACCTTGCGGGCAAAAAGACGCAAGCACGCACGAAGATAGACAAGCACGTTGGGCGGCGAGCAGATGATTGATCTGAACTGGCGTCATGGCAAGCTGATGGAGCTCAGAACACAGCAGCAGACTTCGGGATAAACCTGCTGAAGCTCAGAATACGCAGACGGAGTTTCGGAAATCAGGCCAAGAAAACCTTTTATCTTCTTCTTGCCGGTCAAGGAATCCATGAACACAGCAATGCTTTCGGTGGAAACGCTGTGTGGTCATTTTGCTCGAAAGGGAGCAGCAGACACGGGGGCTGGTGTATGGACTGTGTGGCTCTACATGAACCATCCGTGGGTAAAAAGCATGACGGTGGTGTCCGGCGCAAAAAAAAGTGGGAACACCAGCATGCAGCAGTTTACAAATGACCAGCGAACGCAGCAAACCGACGATGTCTCGGTTGTCGTGCCACGACCGCTCCCTCTCCGAACCGCAACGCTTCCAACCTTCTCACGCCTGGGAAAAGGGGGAAGAGCGTATCATCGGGGCGAGCGCGCTCCGCCATGGCGGCCGCCTTCGCGGAACGGTAGACCCCGAAGAGAACGACAACGCTCTTCCCGCTGGGTCCCCCCGGTGAAGGGCGATCGTCCCCGCTGCACGGAGCAGCCACCCCGTCGGTTGGATGCTTCATAAGCTATAGACAAGGGTAGCTCACCCGGTCGATTACTGTTTTAATCCTCTCACCAGGAGTGCTTCGGTAGTACAAGACCGTGCTCAAGCGCAATCCTGCTCCTTTGTGGTTTCAAACAAGGTTAATGTTTCCATGCCGGTGTACGGTACTTAACGTGGCGATACAGGACATAGTTCTGCTGTCCTTGCGCCGGAGGGCACGCCCAGATGTGAGCGGCGTAGAATCCACGGCCCTTTGCCGACTCCCGGTACTTATCAATCCTACNACGGGGTGGCTGCTCCGTGCAGCGGGGACGATCGCCCTTCACCGGGGGGATCCAGCGGGAAGAGCGTTGTTGTTCTCTTGGGGGTCCACCGTTCCGAGAAGGCGGCCGCCATGGCGGAGCGCGCTCGCCCCGATGATACGCTCTTCCCCCTTTTCCCAGGCGTGAGAAGGTTGGAAGCGTTGCGGTTCGGAGATGAACAAGCGGCACCACTATTAATAGCAGCAGAGGAACCACCGCGGGCGGCTCTTCGTCATGTCTTCTTTTTCTTCTCTTTTTTCGGTTGGCACGCTTTTCAGGAAGGGGCAGTCTCCAAAGCGCGAGTGTAGAATGACGGGGAAAGGGCGCGCCCTCCCACAGGAGACAGGCAGAACAGCGGCAGCTTGTTTTGTTGTATGGTACTTGACAAAATAGAGCCTTCTGTGTTTGCTCCTTCGTCTCTTGTGTGTTGATTTCTTTGCCTTGAACGTTTCGACAGAGGGGCTGTTTTACGTTGTCAAGGTCCTCTTCGCTATTCTACTTCAGCGCTACCGTCCTGCAAGAAAAATGATGAAATACTCTCAGAGCGGAAATTCAGCTACAATGCTGCAGAGAACATGAAAGGCTACTGCACAGACAATGAAAGAGTACCAGGGTCCTGGAGAAACAGCAGGCGAAATAAGACCCGAACAGTCCCCACTGCTAGCGACCAGCCAACACAGCGTGTAGTCTAGCTGTTCTTATAGCCTGACGAATAATTCAGTTCTGTCCACAGCCCCGCACGCCAGCAGAACGGTGAGATAGATTGTGTTTTGTGTTGTTGCACAGGGAGTGGTATATCGCAACGACTTCCATCTCTGTCCAGAGCCCCGTGCGCCAGCAGCGACACGCACACGCCGGGCGCACTGCACACTTAGCACTAGATCCGCTAGAGACACTCCCCTTGTTTCTACGCTACAGTCCCCCGTGCAGCATACAGCGATGTCTACCCGTGTGGGTAACATCTTCGTGCGCTTCTTTCTTTCTGGCTCTTGATTGGTTTCACAAAGAGGGAAGGAGGTGGGTGCCCGTGTTTGTTGACTTTTTTTTTGGCGGGTGCTCGTGTGTTGGTTTACCTGTTATGTTTTTGGCGTGTGCTCTCTTTATTTTGTGCGAGAAAAGGGTGATCGATCACAGGTTTAGCATCTACCCAACCTTGACTCTCGCTCTCGCTGTCTTCCCCGTCCTCCTTGCAGGTCTACTCGCCGTTCAGCAGCGCGGGGGGGGCCACGCGCTTCGGCCCCGGGGGGGGAGGTACTGCCGGCATCGGGGGCTCCGTGAGAGTCGGCTTCCCGTCGGCCGGCACCGGTAGCGTTAGGATGGGGGGATTGGGGCTCGGGCTCGGGAGGGCGGCGGCGGCGGATCGGACGCTGGCGGGCGCTCACGCGCTGGCGCCGCTGCCGCAGGAGGTTCAAGGCGCCGGGGTGGGGTACCTCATCATCGATGAGTTCCAGGTGGGTGTTTTTTGAGGAATTGCTGTAGTCCACGCAAGTTTTTCTATGAAAGCGGACATATTGGATATGAAGTGTTGGATCGGCCAAGTTGCGCTCTGGGTCTTGGCTGCTTTTTTTTTTCGGACATGAGTTTTGGTAGTAGCCTTGTTGAGGGGGCGTGTCGACTCCTATTTGTTGGTGATGCACGGCTGGGTTTGCGTCCAGGAGATGGGCACAGCTGTATATTGACTTTTGGTAAGGTGTACTGCGCTCACCGTCCTTGTCATTTTCAAGATATCTCGTGATCGTCACCGGTAAGTGTCAGGTGGGTTTTGGCGATGTTGTGATGATGTTTTGAGGGTGGTGATTGGTAATGAGAGAGGGGGGGGAGAGTGAAGGGCGAGGATCTCGCCCAAACGTCAATAACGCTGCATTGCACACGCGCGGCAAAAAAAACGCCTCACAGGTGTTCCGAATACTTGGGCTCCTAGAGCTGTGCATCGACACGTTCGAGTACCCCGGCCACGTCGACAGGGAAGGTGAGCCGACCGTTCCTCTTTGCTGGTTCGCTGGTGCTTCTTACGGCCGTTTGCATTGCTTGTGCTCCTGCTTCTGCTGCTGTTGCTGCCGCTGTTGCAGCTGCTGCTGCTATTGCTGTCGCTACTGATGTTTGCAGTCTCACGATGTAGTATTTCGTTTCTCGCTCTTGGGCCACTGCTGCTGTTCCTGTTACATCCTCGATGAAAATGATGCTTGATTGTAGCGGAGGTGAATGCCTTGGTTCCGTGTGGCCGTTTGCGGTGGAAATTTTGAGTACGCCCATATGCATGTGCGTTCCTCTTGATAGCCATACTGCCCGTGCTGGTGATACGATAAAAGTAGCTCGCCCCTTTTTGTAGTGGCGGCAGCAGCAGCGGCGGCGGCAGCCGTTCCAACGGCAAGCAAGCTTACCATGTTCCTATTGCAGTGGGGGACCCGGTTCAGCGACCCTCTAGTGTCACCACGAAATGTGGCCACTATTCAGGGCAGGTCGCTAAATCGAACTACTAATTATATAGCAGTTACACTACCGGGTTGCTGCGGTGCCACGTGGTTTTGTGGTCGCGAAACATGGGATGTCGCTGAACAGGGTTCGCTAAACTGAGACCCCAACTGAAGTTGGAAATATTCTTGTCGGATTGTACCTCCTCCGTACGTCCGGCATTGCTCTTGTTGTACTTATTGCTTATGAACGGTCTCAATAGCTACCCGTGTCGTTTCAACTTATTTCTGCCGCAATGCGCGACCGACCGCAGCAGGAGGCGGCGGTGGAGGCAGCGGCGGCAGAGAATCGGAACCGTCGGTGCTGGTGTTCGGGGTAGAAAGCGTCGATACCAAGCTTTCTCCGGAGGAGCGCGCGAGGGCTAGCAAGTGGGTCAGTCACCAGGCCCAATCCATCGTCAGAAAGGCCACGTTGACCCTCATGGTGAGAGAGGAACGGGGGGGTGGACAATAAGGGTGGGTATGCATAAACGATTTTTCAAGGGGGTATATTCGAGAGTTTGAGTCAGAGGCGCACGACAAACGGGGCGTCGCCTGTTGTGGCAATGCTTGCGTGTGTGGGGGCAGGAGGCTTTCTTCGGGACGGGGAGAGGGAGTGATCTTGATCTTGTTTGATGAGGTTCAGCTAACAACAAGCATTTCTTTGGTACAACTACTTTACATTTGTTTACTACAGTAGTGCCTCAGGCGAAAGTGATCCTCCCACAAAATCCACGCACAAACATACCCCGTCCCCACGACCTTCTCCCAGGATGAGTGCGCTACTGAAGTTTTGGCTAGGGAAGAGATAAGACCAGCCCCCAAGCAGCTAGTGCGGAGAGTGCTCTCGTCCTTGCTCCATGCTCTGAGCGTGAGGCAGAGCGATGTGTGCCTGGTAAGATTGTTGGAGGGAGCCATCGATTTCCTGAGGAGATACGGCGCACGGGTCTTCGTTTCTTCCGTCGGGGATAGGATGCAGGTATGTTCCCCCCCGCTCCCCATTCCCATTTTCTGCACCCCCCCTCGCCCCCCCATCGGTGTTTGCCATCGGGATTGGGTTTTCGTCGCTTGGCAACGACGTTGTAAAACAAGCCAATTCACTTCGTGAACTCGGCAACCAGGTTACCGTTTTTTTTTATTTACCTCCGTTTTTTTTTTGGCGGTAACCATACAATGGTGGTTGAGTAGATCATGTTGTGCGGGGTGAACCCTCACTCCGCGCAAGGGGGATGATCGCACCACGTTGTGTTGAAATGGTCAAGCACCCTCGAGGCAGTTACACAGTGCTTACAACTGTCTCTGGAAGTGAAAGCACCAGAAAATAAATTAATTCATACGCAGCTGTCATCCGTACGCAAGGAAGTAAGCACAAGATGCCGAACACCCTTAGCAGGATGCAGCGCACCCTTCATGCGACTCGCCGAATATCTCACGGCGCTTCGCGCTTGGTGATGTGAGAGCCTGGTCCGGTGAGAACCCGGCGTGCTCCGTCCCGGCTTTGTAGGGATGCGAGGTCAATGGTCTAACGACTACGGCATGCACGACTATGAGTACCCCTCCCCCCCCCCTGTCGTAGATACAAGATACAAGTTGCGTGGTTTTCGTTCGCTCCTCGGGTGGGGGTTGGTGTGCACAGAGGTTATTGACAACGGCGGAGGAGCGAAAAGGTGTTTGGCTCGTAGTGTATAATAGCCGACAGAGCTTAATTCCTGTTGATGTCCCAAACGAAACCAAATAACCAATGAAATCAGGGTGAGAGTTGGTGCTTTCTCTGCCCGTGGGTCTTTTGAGAACATGGCTCTTAAAACGCGTCATGTACCTCTTGCTGACACGGCCTCGCCTCCCTTTTTACATATTTTGTATCTCCCCCACCTCAATACACCTGCGTTGTTACCCTGAGTAATATTCCAGCCTCACCGATCTCTCTTCCCCCCCCCCCCCCC